>APFE031301540.1:132675-200214 GCA_000404065.3 Pinus taeda
AAGAAAGGATGGGAATCTCTCCTCACAAGCTTCTACAAGGAAGTCCTAATTCCAGTAGCATCTACCCTTTGGAATGTTCAGCTTTCAACCTCCCCTCCTCTGGCCCAATGCTTGTATTTATACTGTTCTAGAGGAAGTTAATCAGGTGCACCATCAATGGGATAAGCCTCTCTTTTGGATGGGGTAGCTCCTCTCTTGATGGGCTAAGTTCCTCTTTCATAGGGATACATGAACCATCTGGAGGCGCTCAATACACGTCAAACAATCTTCTAGAATGCTCTAGAAATGACCACAAGTAACTTTTTTAAGATGAAAATCGCACCTTTTGACCTTTACAGGAGTACGCAATCATCCCTTGACATACAGAGCGTACAAGTACACAGGTATAATGAACTTGGGATGCGTACACACAGGTAAGGTAGAGAGAAACTGCGTACCCAGAGATAAACATGTTTTTAAATGACTTTCTCTCTTTCTTGAAGTTTGACATGGAGAGCAGAGGTATGAGGCTTGCCAAGGAGGATAGTATGACTGTTGATGGAGCCATACTAATTGCAAATAGTCATGGTGAAAAATTTTAGTGTAATATTGCTTGTAAGAAAATGCTAAAATAATTTAAACTGTTGTTCTAGATATGTCTACTTATCTATGGAATTAGTATTTATCCGTAGGTACCAAATTCTCCAAAACAAACATTGAAGTCATTCATTCCCCTTTGGATTACAACATTCTCTTAAGTTGTCGCTACACATATGCCATGTCTACCATTACGTCTGCGTTGTTCCACAAGATGTGCTTCCCCCATGAAGGGAAGATGATCACCATCAATTAGTTGACATACTACGAGCTGACATTCATGACCTCCCCAATGTCCATTATCTCATCAGTATTAGATAAGCAGTCTTCAAATCCTCTCACTAGTGTTTCACTCAGAGTCTATAAATATTCCTCATTGTTGGGTTCTTTTCCTAATCCTCCCCCCCTCCCATCTCAGAGCCTAACTCTATGACTGTTTTCATGTTACAAGCATCATGGGTTGCTCTCAAGCAGTCTGGTACATTCGATCTACAACCAGATCCTCAACACCTTGTTGTTACCATCCCAACTAAGCCCTATGGATCCACGCACCTAATACCTCCTCCATTTTGGGTGCCTCTCCTATGTTCCCACCAGGAACTATTCCTCTAGGTCTCAACCATCCAAGAGCTATTTCGCCAGGACATTACCCTGCAAGCCAGATACGTTTCCTATTTCCCCCTCTGGGAGTTTTTTTTGTCCCTGTCATGGCTTTACTGGTCCTTCCTAACATGACCCTCAGAATCCTAGTATGGTACATTGATCCCTCTTCAAGCATTCTACATGGTCAGCTACGACCTTATCATGCTTTGACCCTGGTCCAATCAGTCCCTACAGCCCCTGCCACTGCTTCAGTTCCATCACAACCTCAACAGGTACCCACTCCTGTTGTGAAAGAATCTGGACAGGGGGACAAAGCTAAGAGGAATGAACCTAAGGACAAGGCTTCCCAAGATCCTCTTAAGGCCCCAAAGTTGTCACCTCCATGCACTTTGTGTAAAGTTGTTGGGCACGCCACCAATAATTGTACCGAGCTTCCTCATCTTAAATGTTTAGTTCATAAAATGTTCCTTGAGTCAAATATCCTTGAATTCCATGTTAACTTATGGGGTCTACCCAATAAACTCAAAACGTTATGCACAAACCACCCTTGTGCGATGTGTGATCATCATGGTCACTATTCCCATTGTTTCCCTCATCTCGATGAATTTTGTGATTTCCTTGAAACACTTCGCAAATACGAGGCCACTCATAGTGGAACCCCTACTCCTCTACCCATGGATTAGGGTACCCCTATTCAACCAGAATAGGGGACTCTAGTCCCACCATCGTGATCCCTTCCCCTAATCTCAAGATGACAGACACCACAGGCCATATCCTTTACTTGTCATCATCCTTGAGTTCCTCGCAGGCAAACCTTTCTAAGGTTTCTACGTGCTCTTCTATCAAACCTCTTTCAATTAAATCTCGGGTTTCAACATACATAGACCCTCCATCTACCAACTTATCATCTACCATTCAATATGATGCGTATGTGAACCTTATTTCTCAGGTTGATACACCAGGTAATGTCGCCGCATCATTTGGTCAATCTTCTTCTCGTCTGCCCATCTTCCATTCTGATGAGGACATCATGGAAACTATGTCTACCCCTAATTACCCTTGGGATGATATGCACCACCATTCGTTCTTCCTTCCATAGCAGTGCCATGACCATAATGCTATGGAATCAAAAGACTTCATCCATGGTGAAGTCGATTGGTTTCGAAATCCCATACTCGCCCCAAATGCTTTCGAAGAAGGGAATATGGCCAACATCTCTCTTACTATCAAAATCAACATTTCAGATACTTTGGAGGTCGAACAAAAAATTACCTTGGGGGAACAGTACACCCCCGAAGAAATTGAAGGTTACACCAAGCTCCTCAAAGAGTTCCCTGGTGTTTTCGTCTTATTCTAAGATGCCTGGACTTGATCTCGCCATTGGTGAAGACCATATTGACACATGGCTCGATGCCACTCCTATTCGTTAGAAGTTGAGACCCATCCACCCTTCTCGATTTGAGGCCATAAAATTCAAGATCAACAAGCTCAAGAAAGTTGATTTCATTTATCCCATTAAGTATACCACATGGGTATCCAACCTAGTTCCTATTCTCAAGAAGCAAGGCACAATTCGTGTCTGCATGGATTTTCATGAACTAAACAAAGCTTGTCCCAAAGACAACTTTCCGACGCCCTTTATTAACTAGATCATTAATGAGTGTGTGAGGCACGAGGTTCTATCCTTTATGGATGGATTCCCCAAGTACAACCATATCAGTATCCATCATGCCGATCAGTTAAAGACAACGTTCATTAGTCTGTGGGGAACCTTTTCATATCGGGTCATGCCATTTAGTTTAAAAAGTGATGGAGACACATTTCAGAGGGACATGCCATACTATTTCCATTACTTGGCGCACCTCATCCTTTCTTACCTTTACAATCTCACCATTTGTTCTAGGTTTTAGGTGAAACATATTCATTATTTGTGCACCATTTTTCTTCGATGTTGCAAGTATAACTTTTGTATTAATCCATTGAAATGTGTCTTTTGTGTTCTTGTTGGCTATCTGCTAGGCTTCATTGTGTCTAAAGACAGTACTAGTCTTGGCCCCTTGAAAGTTCAAGCCATTCTTGAGCTACCACCTCCCCGTACCTTGCACCAGTTACAAAGCCTTCAAGCCAAAGCCAACTTCCTTCATAGGTTCATGCCTGACTATGTGACCACTATGCATGGGTTTCTCAGACTCCTTCGCTCCACCATTCCATTTGTTTGGGATGACCATGCTCAACAGTCTTTTGATGCACTGAAGCATGCTCTCACCCCTGCACCCTTCATTGGTCCCTCTGACTTCACCAAGGATTTCATCTTGTACATCTTAACTTCTACTCATTTGGTCGCTGGGGTCCTTATTCAAGAAGATGATTATTAGAATGAGAATGTTATCTACTATTTCAGTAAGAACATGGTGGGTCCCCCTCTGAACTACTTCTCTGGCTATCTTGTTCTCCATTCAAAAGCTTCGTCACTATATCCTCACGTGTGCCACTAGGGTCATAACAAAATCCAACCCCGTGACCTTCCTATTAAGTCAATGGATCATCAATGGGAAGTATGGACATTGGATCGTCATCCTCCAGGAATATGATCTCAAGTTTGTTACACCTAAGAGTAAGAAAGGTTTGGCCCTCACTGAACTCATTTATGAATTACCCACTCGTGCATGTGATTTGTCGGTTAATGACGAGCTCCCTGATGAACACGTTGATCCAGGTGGATGTTGGTGGCCACCCACCTATCCCATTTGGACCCCCACAACTGTCTCTTTCAGTTTTTCAGTTTCCTTTATTATAGCACAATTTACTATTTTTAGCAGTTTTTCGGGTCATAAACTTCCAGAGCCGTTTTGAGGCCCTAAATGACGTTTTTTTGGAAATCTACTGCCAACGAATTTTCTGTCTAAAAATCATGTTTTTCGTCGTAGTCCTCAGAGAGATCTTTCCAATGGGCTATCATGCACATCAAACGGAGATGAAACGCCAAATTGTGGGCCCCATTTTTTGGTAAGTTGGTACATCAACTTCCGCGACCCCGGGAAGTTGATGTACCAACTTACCCAAAAACGGGGCCCACACTTTGGCGTTTCATCTCCGTTTGATGTGCATGATAGCCCGTTGGAAAGATCTCTCTGAGGACTACGACGGAAAAGACGATTTTTAGACAGAAAAATCATTGGCGGTAGATTTCCCAAAAAACGTCGTTTAGGGCCTCAAAACGGCTCCAGAAGTTTAGGACCCGAAAAATTGCTAAAAATAGTAAACTATGCTATAATTAAGGAAACTGAAAGACTGAAAGAGACAGTTGTGGGGGTCCAAATGGGATAGGTGGTTGGCCACCAACATCCACCTAGATCACACGTGTTTGTCATCACTTCAAACAATCCTTGCTACGAAGATATTCTCACATATTTTTGAACCCAAAAGTTCGCCCCCCATCTTACCTGTGATGATTGATGACAGATTCAATACTAGGCCCCTCACTACCTCCTCATCAGTGAGAACCTTTATCATCATGGTGTGGATTCTATCCTTCATCATTGTCTCACCCATTCTGAAGTAGAGAAAGTGCTAAATGCCTATCATAGTGGCACTTGTGGTGGTCACCTCTCCAGTATGGCCACTGCCCAGAAAGTCATGTGCCCTGGTTACTTTCGACCTTCTCTGTTCAGTGATTACATTGAGGTAGTCAAACACTACCAGAATTGCCAACATTTTCCCCAAAGGAAAGAGCCCCACCGACTCCCCTCCATCCTATTATTGTTGTTGTTCCTTTCTGTAAATGGGCCATTGACATTATGTAGTGTCAACCATCATCTATTAATAACTATAAGTATATTATCGTGGCAGTCAATTATTTTACAAAATGGTTCGAGGTCATGCCAACATTCAATAACACGGCAGCTATAATGACCCTTTTATTTTTTAACCATGTTATCGCCCAATTCGGGGTTCCAAAATAATTGGTCTCTAACCATGGATGAAATTTTTAAGATGAGGTATGACATGAACTATCTTCACTGTTGGGCTTCCAACACCAATACTCTTCGTCTTATTACCCCCAAGCTAATGGACAAGTTCAAGCAGTCAACAATATTCTCAAAATGATGCTTCAGGGAACGGTTAATAAGCACAAGACCAACTGGCACCTTATGCTCTTCCCAACTTTGTGGGCCTATAGAACTTCTGTTAAAACCACCACTGCGTTTACTCATTTCCACCTTGTTTTTGCCGAGGAGGCAGTCTTTCCAATCGAGTGTGAGATCTATTCCCTCCACCTAGCTATCGAACTTCTCCTTGACACCCAACCATTAGAACAAAGACTTGTCATGCTTGAACGTGCCACTGAAGACCTTTGTTTTACTTTGCAAACAATTGCAGTAGCCAAAAATCACACCAAATCTCAGTATGACCGAAAAGTCAACCCTCGTGCCTTCCACGAAGGTGATCTTGTTCTGGTGTATGATGAGGCCCATGATACCTTGGGACATGGGAAGTTCAAATCATTATGGCTAGGACATTACATCATTCATAAGGACATAGGTAAGGGTTCATATCTCCTAGAGGATTTCAAAGGCCAAATCCTTCCTAATCCTCGTAATGCATTCTACCTTAAGGAATTTTACCCATAGCATTTCCCATTATTTGCACGTATTTATTTCTATCATGCATTTAGGTAGGTTGCATCATTTCATTTTATCATTTAACACTTCACCAGGAAACCTTTTTTCCAAGAAAGGTCAATTCATCACCTCTCAAAATCAAATTTCTTCATAAAGCAACACTTGTACTTTGAGGGCCTCATCCTCTTAATACTTTTCGTACCACGTGTCAATTTTAGTCATGAATAACCATCATTTTCTCATGATTTTATGGTCCCCATCGGGCCTAGTCTGTGTGGCAGCGTCATCAAGTCACGCTTGTTCAGGGCATATGTAATGAGTCAAATTTTCATCCATGGAGTTTGTTTCATGTCCCATTATATCATGTCACAATATTCCATCCATATTTGCATACCATTCATCCTGTGTTGCCCATTTTGCCCTCCAGTCATACTATATCCATCCCCTCTGGAGTTGAGTCAGTTGCTGTCAGGTCAACCATGCACTTTATGCTCTGTTAAGGGAAGTCATATGTTTATCCATCAGTACCATTTTTCCCATTATCCATGGTGTCAGTCCATCAGTCACATTACTATTTTCCCTTATGCTGTAGTTGAGGATCCTCATTACCTCATCTATCGCGGGCCCTATTATGTTGATATTGGCTCATTTATTCTAAAAGAATGGCCTAAAGAGTGGTGTATCTTGGTTACAACTTCCATTCTTGTTCAACACCTTGGATTGAGTAGAGGGACTCGTTATTACCCTTTGACTTGATCATTTCATGTTCGTGATTCATACACTTGATGGTCCAATGATGCAGGAGATTGTACAAGTGGTTCCCAGGTGTGTGTGAGATGTTTCAGACCTCATGAGGGGCTGGCCCTTCAGGTATCCCCCCACATGCCCAGATGCATTACTATTATGCTACAACCTCAAATGTAGTTTAAGAGATTTGATGGGTTTGGTTCCTACCAATCACAATGTTCATAGCATGCACGTTTTCTTCAAATGGTCCATTCAGCTGTGTAGAGCCCTTCCCTATTTAACAAGGCTTCTTCGATTGTTTTACCCTCCCTCCCACGCATTTTTGAGGGAAGGGCCTTCAGATCTCATATGCTCAGATATTATTGTCTTCAGTACTGGCTCATATTTTTCCAAGTACATTATGTATATGGGACAAATTGTATTATTTCTAGCTCTGTTATGCTAGCTTGTCATGTACCATTGAGCATGTACTTCATTGCTCAATTTTATGTTTCTAGGCACACCATTATTTTTGTACTAAGTTATCTTAGTGGGTATGGGTATGCCTCCCCCACCTCATTGAGGTCCAGTACCAAAATATAAAAGGAGTCTTGCATTAGTCTCGCTCCCTCTGTCCCTATCCTCTTTCACTTCAGCTTTATTGGTCTTTCTCTCTGACTCCCCTGTGTTGTCTAGTGAGCGTGTCTTTACAACGTACTTCAGTCATATGTTTTGTTCCTAACACTTGTACATTGGGGGGCAATCTGTTATCACAGAAAAATTGATCATCTAGGCTAATTTACTAGATGGATTGAAGTACACCATGTAAAGCTAATTTTACCATAATAAAATTGCTTTCATTGTGAGAAATTACTTAATAAACCACCTTTGTTAAATAATTTATAGTTAAATCCATGAAGAATAATTAAATAAATCATTATTTATTTTATTGTATTCTAGGAATAATTAATTAAACCTTTGTTGAATTATTATTCCTTCTCATATTTGACCCAATCATGAAAAATAAACAGTTAAATCATTAATTATCTTATCTTTCTCTAAGAATAATTCATTAATCACAATTTTTTTTTTTTTGTCAAACTTGACTAAATCCCTTAGGAATAATTAAATAAATCCTTATTTATTTATTATTCCTTAACTAATTCCTTGAGATGATAAATAAATCTTTTATTTATTTCTTATTTCTAAATAAAAGTTTAAATACTTTTTCCCCTCTCACCAAATATAATAAAATATTCCAAGTGGTTATTCTAAGAATGTGGTTAATAATATTTTGTTATTGCTCATTATTCAAGGATAACTCAATATTTTGTTATAAATAGAAGGGTTTATTATTCATTAATTACCTTTTATTATTTTCATTGTTTCACTCACTGTTGTAGCTCTGATTATTTTCATTGTCACACACCATATTTTTGTTGGGTTTACGCATTATAGAGGAGAGAGACTCTACACAAGCTGAAGACATTTGAAGATAGCCAGGAACCCGTCCCATAGAGGGGGACTGATAATATTTATCTGTTCCCTTCATAGGTTTTATAATAAAAATTATTCTTTGTATATCTGGTTTCCATTGGATGATTGGAATTAGTACTCTTTCTTTTTGTTGTTTAACTATGATTGTGGCATAGATCAGAATTTTGGTAGGTTTTGTTTCTATTAATTGCTACAGATATTCAATGTTTAGCAACCATTCATATTGTCGATATTGTTTGTCATCCACAATCTTAAGTGAGTTCTTTTCGTACATATTTTAGAAGAAAACACTACAACAATAATGATTTACATGATTATTTTATGAAGAACTTAATGAACTTTGTTACTAGGATATAATATCTCTTGAATGCAGTGATTGAACATTGATTTCATGCTCTTTACCTTATGTGAGTTAGATTTGTTTTTTTTTTTTGTGCTTCTTAAGCTAGTGTTTCTATTTCAAGCATTATTTCTTCTTATGCATAGACTAGGCTTCCCTTTGATGTAATATTTACATTCTACAAGTATATTAATGTTTACATTCTGTAAGGAGATAAATTTTTACATTCTCCAAATAGAATAACATTTAGATCCATGCAAGTAGGTTAACCTTTATTTTTCTACAAATTAGAGTAACATTTATATTCCTACAAATAGATTAGCATTTCCACTCGTGCAAGTAGTTTAGAAATTCCTTTTATGCAACATATTTTTCTTGCAAATCTAGATTGAGTCGATAGAGTGGTTTTTGTATCCTTGGTTTGGTCCATTGTCCCAGAGTTACTTGAGTAGAGCTTAGCATATTGTGCAAAATACAACAATGCCACCTCTTAAGTTTGTATGATCCCTAGATTGATAATTAAAGATGACAGTCTTGGGAGTTGCAACACTTTTGTTACAATATTGGGGCTCATCACTATCACCAAGTTAAGGAAAATAATTATAGAATAATGAGAAACATGACAATTTAGGTGGAGGCTCAAGCAATCCCGACTTATCAAACTAGATTTCTTTCTATGATGGATTTAGAAAGAAACCAATTAAAGTTGTTTCTCACTCATAGCGCCATTTCAAAACTTTGGAGATATCTAGAAATGTTGTAGACATTGCTTTGCCTGATAGGATTAATTGACACATGAAAGCAATAGAGATGATGTATAGTGACCTAGGCAAAAACTATTTTGTAATTACAGAAGTAGAGAAATTCCTAGATAAAGTCTTAAACTAGATTAAACAGGAAAAATCAAATTCCAGGGATTTACATACCCAAAATGAAGAATTTAAAAAGATCAATATAAAATTAGGAATAAATTCTGCAGACGGGGATTTTATCCAAACCTTGTTACAAAGTACAAGATCTAAATTATAATCACTAAGAAAGAAATTGAAGACACCTACTACAAAACATGCCCAGAGAGTTGAATTAACTAAAGTGGAGAAAGAGAAAGAAATATCAACATAGGTGATAATTGACATAAATAAGGAGATTTTTATTTGCAATAACAAGTACAAAATCTACAACAATCCATTTAGAGCCATTTTTGTACTGTTGTTATTTTAGCTGAATCAGAGGACCCTTTAGGCAAGCCATGGGGGCTTCACTCAATGAACCTTTGACATATCACATGTATTTGTGGCATATTAAACAATACTCCCAATTTTACTACATAATGGAAAATACCTCTAAAAATCACAATATTTAACCCCCTAGCAATACGAACCCAATACACCTTCCCAATTTAAGAAACCCCTACTTTCACCAGATATTATAGGTATCAATTTTTTCATTAACATATTTTAAACCCCTTTATATCTTTTCATTAACTTTGAGCTCTATTTTTATGCCTACTAATATAAAAACCCTTTACCCCCTATATATTATCTCATTTTTTCCTCCATATATGTCCCACAATATGAACCCACATGGTATGATATTTCTCCCATATTGAAGCCCTCATGAGAGAACATAACAAGAGTGATGACTGAGCTTAAAATTTTAGAAGGTGAATTAAAGAAAAATTAGGATGACATGTATTTTATTAGAGAACAACTAAAAGAAAAGGAAAGACAGTTAAAGATTGCCAACAAAAACAATACTTAGTGGAAAAATACATACAAAGAAGCATAAGATGAAATTAAAATTAAAGGCTAGTTTGAATGGTAACATGCCCCTAATAGAAGCTAGACAGGGTATTTGGGATAATATTATTCAGGACATCCATGCTATATGGGAATGTTTCCATGTAATTGGAAAACAAAAAGTGAAAATCAAAGGATCTGAGATGGCCATTTCTACATGTAAAGAGCAGATCCACGAAGAAATACCAAAAGCTATGAAAATGATTAGATTTCTCAATGAAAAACATGCAACAAAATTAAGAGCATCGGATATAGTTGATAAAGCTGTTGTGATCATGGAAATCGATAAGATAATTGAGAAAGATATCTTTTGAATTCATGTAGAGAAGAGGCTAAAGGAGGTTCGGAGATCAGTTTCCTTGTTTGTATCTAAATTTGACCAAAGAGCTAGAATTGGCTTACCTAATTATTAGGATAAGCAAGGAAATTTTCTCTCATGACTTTTGCATGAAAAAAATAGTTGCAACTAAGAACAAGGTAGACAATACCCATGAGAATATTGTAATGTTGAAACTAAGAAATATAGTGAATCACTTACAAAGAGCTTTTCAACTTTTATGGAAAGTGAAGACATTATTTGTTACTAAGCCCAACTACACCAAGTTGAAAAATCTAAAGGTTGGGTTTCAAAAGATGATCCTATGCAATCTTTGAGATCCAATCCTCTGGAAAGAATGTGAAAAGATAGTTACACCTATTCAAGTTTGAATTGTGGAACATAGAGCTCCTTCTCAAAATCAAAGTTTCACTATTCATATTGCCTCTCGAAGTGAGAGAGTTTTTGTGACTTTTGAAATCTTTTAATTTAAAATAGTTAAAATAGTTAGGGAAATTTTGAGACTTATTTCATAATTGTTTTTAATGTAATATTAAAAATAAAAACTCGAGAACCATGAGAAGGGGTTTACATTTTGAAGGCTCAAAGATTTTTTAAAAATATATCTATAATGTGCAAGTTGTTTTGGAAAGATGAGTAAATTCTGTCCAGCTAATTCCAAAATAGTGGTTGTTCACAGTATGTGTGTTTATTTATTATGTATTTACTTTTATTCTTTCTTTTTGATGAATGTGTATGACTATAGTTGGTTTCTTATATTGAATAGTTGATTTATCTATGTTTCTAAAAGTTACAGAAGATACCTGTGTAATGATCATTAGAGGAAACCTTAACCAAGTCTAAGGACATAGACTACTAAATTGGCATGTTTGGGAGATGATTTTTTTTTAATTGCAAATTCTACCGATATTGAGACATTTATATAATTGTCATTGTACTTAGGTCGTTGTTCTTCCTACGCATCAACGTCACACTTCCCATTGTGAACTATTGCAATTGCTACGCCTCAATATCATAATGGGAACACTTAAGTGTCGAATTTCCTTGCCCGGACCTCAAAATGAAGACCCATTTTGTGATGCCATAAATGTCACAATTCTCACATATTACATCACAATTCCCATGATATCAACGTTGCAATTCCTGCCTCAAAGCACGTCACAATTTGCAAACCTAATGTCACAATTATTACACCCACAAAATTTCAATTCTTATGTCTTAAACATTGCAATTCCCATGCTTGACGTAGCAATTCCTGCGCCAAAAACCTGTCACAATTACCATACCCAAAGTCACAATTACTGCGCATCGGACACTGCAATTTCGATGACTCAAACAGGTTGCCTTCAAATGATATGTGACGATTATTTCCATCGAAATGATGACCCCACAAATTGCGAAAACATATTCTGATGATCTTATGACTAAAACAAATCTAGACTTGCTTTCTGCATTTAGTAAGAACTAAAACAAATGTAGACTTGCTTTCTGCATTTTTTTAATCTTTATAAATTGTAGTACAAAAGAGTTTTATAATCTTTTACTTTATATCTTAAGTTATATAGGCATTACTTCGACTTGCTTTCTGTGTTTTATAAATTTATGGTTTTTATAAGGCATGCGTTCAATCGTCTTTACATTTTTCTAATCTACAGTGACGAACAACTTAATCTATTGTATTGTTAACGAAATATCATATCAATTTCTATAACACCAGTAGGAGCAGGAGGAGATAAAAAATAAATGAATCCGAGCACAAAGTTAATAAATTTGGATTTGACAAGTGAAATGCACATGACATAAGAAATTAACAGTGTATCTAAAATCCAAATGGTTGGAAACTCATCGTGCTTTGGTCATAGCTAGAAGAAAAAACTTAATCTCATCCTAATGAGAAGATTATGACTTCCTTTTGTAGTGTGATCTTCACCCATTCTCAGTGGCAGAATCTACTTGTGGAAGAAGATCGCAGTGGCTAAATTTTTTGATATACAGAACAGCTAGGCCAAAAATAATTTTTATACAGGAAACGATGCACACCAGCAAGGACACAATTGCATATTTCAGGAGGATGCTCCCAACTTGGTTTCTGGTGGCAATTGGGGCAAACGGTCAATCAGGGGGACTAGCGGTCATGTGGGATCCGGCATGGATAAAAGCAATTGCATTCAAATGCTGTGCGGGGATTTTGATCACTGCCTCCTACAGAGGATCCGATTTAAAATTAAATCTCTTGAACATCTACGGCCCCTGCAAAAACAGACTTCCCTTTTGGGAAGAGCTTCTAGCCACAGGAATCCTTGACATGGAATCTCTGATCATCGCTGGCGATTTAAACATGACCCTCAGTGCAGACGAATGTTGGGGATCCTGCAGAAAGCATGACAAAATAGGTGAAAGACTAAGAGCTGAATTTATGAGAAGGGACCTTGTGGACATCGCTCCGGTCCCCATATCCCCGACATGGGACAACGGCAGGTTCGGCCAGGCTTATAAAGCCAAGAGAATCGACCGAATTCTTATCCACGCTGGTATCATCGGAAAATGTGGAATGCCTTTCTCTCAAACAGCTAATGAATTCTCCTCAGACCACAGGCCTGTCACCCTGGAATGGAGGGCCTCTGCTCGCTCGAAGGGATACTCTTTCAAATTTAACAGCGTCTTCCTAAATGATCCCTCCTTTACCAACCTCATCACCAACAAGTGGGCGGACCTTCAGGTTTCAAACAGGGCGATGTTCTCCACATTCAGAGAAAAGATCCAAGCCCTGCGCATCTCTGCTAAAGATTGGCAGTCTCGGAAAATTATTAAGGATCGCCACGACCTCTCCACAATCCAATCGGAACTGGACGCTCTAACCTCCCCCTCTTCCTGGAATTCTATGTCTTTCGACAGAAAGAACAGAATCAGAGAACTATCAAAGAGGAAGAACGAACTGCTGTTAAAGGAAGAGCTCTCCTGGCGATTAAAAAGTAGAGCGCTCTGGCTCAAAGCGGGCGATCGAAACACAAAATTTTTTCACTCATATGCCAACGCCAGACGGAAGAACAATACGATCTGGAATATTTGTGACAGTGAGGGAAACCTCCTCTCCTCTCAGGATGAAATTGCTAGAGCGGCCACCTCCTTTTTCCAAAATCAATATAATCGCAGGCCAAATAATCCCCACGATATGTTCTGGGCGGCGGAACTCGTCCCCACCATGTTTGACCCACAGGCATATGAGGACTTCATAAAACCGGTCAGCGAGGAAGAGCTTCTTACAGCAATGAAAACTTTCAAAAAGGGCAGAAGTCCGGGGCCGGACGGATGGCCGATTGAGTTTTTTATACATTTCTATGACCTGTTCAAAAGAGACCTCCTGCGCATGGTTGAAGCTTCCCGCATGTCGGGACATATCCACAGCTCTCTGTCATCTACTTTCATCGCCCTGATCCCCAAGAAGATGGGATCTGCTTCTCTCCACGACTTCCGCCCCATCTCATTATGCAACTCATTATTCAAAATAATATCAAAAATCATTGCGGAGAGATTAAAGCCCGTGCTAAACAAATTCATCTCCAGGGACCAGCATGCCTTCTTAAAAGACAGGAATATATGGGACGTTGTGGCCATGACCCAAGAATGCCTATTCTCCATGGCAACCAATAAATCCGCGGCGGCAATCTACAAAATAGACCTCAAAAAAGCTTTTGACTGCGTAGATTGGGCTTTCCTCCGTATATTGCTGGCGAAAATTGGCCTCAGAACCAAAGGAATTGAATGGGTTATGGCCTGTGTGGAAAACGTCCACTTTTCAGTTATCATAAATGGAATTCCATCTTCTTTCTTCCAAGCTGAGAGGGGGCTTCGCCAGGGATGCCCTCTCTCCCCTCTGCTGTTCATATTAGTCATGAACACTCTCAGCTTGAGGATAAACAGGGCAGTTTTGGAAAAGGAATGCCGACCGATCAAAATCTGCAAAGACACCTTCCTCTCCCATAATCTGTTTGTTGACGACATTCTCATTTTTGCAATGTTGTGCAAAAAATCATGGTCCTGTATCCACAATATTTTAAATAAATTCCAATCTGCTTCAGGAATCCTCATCAACAGGGACAAGTCAAAATTGTACCACAACAACACTAATGAAAACCTCATTGCTTGGACTGCATCCCTGCTTGATTGCGCCCAGGAGCCAATTGACAATGGTTTTAAATACCTTGGATTTAATTTAAAGGCAAAGGGCTACCGAATTCGGGATTGGTCATGGCTCACTGACCGTTTCTACCACAGGATCTCGGGATGGGAATGGAGATTCCTCTCCCTAGCAGGCAGATTCATCTTGGTGCAGTCAGTGCTGTCCCAGCTTGCGGTCTATTGGGCCCATCTGTTCTCTCTTCCTTCCTCCATCACAAAAAAAATGAGCTCTCTAGTAGCAAACTTTTTATGGGGAGGTCGCTCCTCTCAGACTAAAATCCATCTTGTAAAGATGCAGGACATAACAAGACCCAGGAAGGATGGTGGCTGGGGTCTTTTAAATCTGGAAGCTTTTGGAAAGGCCCTCTTATGCAAATCTCTTCACAGGGGCATCTTTGGGAGCGGCCCATGGAGTCTGCTTATTAACAGGAAATACCTCAAGGGAAAAGGAATTGTTTTTTGGTACAGAAGGAAAATCCTGGGAAAAAAGCGTGGCTGAGCCATCTGGTTGGGCTTCAGAAAACTCCATCAGTTTTTCTTGGAAAATCTACAATGGAAAATCTCCACAGGGGCCAGCATTCTCATTGGAATTGACAACATTATAAATGGCCCTCCCTCTTTTCCTCCCCCCCTGATCCTCTATCTCCAAAATAAAGGAATATTCACTTGGGATAAGTTAATATCCTCCTGGTCAAATTCTTCTCCAGTCTGGAAATCTGCTTCTGATCTCCTCCTGCCGCCCACCCTGTCCCCAATCTGGACCTCTTTCATTCATGGCCTTTCGTCTCTGCCCATTCACCAGGCTGATCCTTTGGACACGCTGGTATGGGCCCTCCCTTCCAAGCCCCTCCCCATCTTAGTCAAATCCATTTATGCTGCTATCTCTCCCCTCCCCATCCCTCCCCCCATGATCTTCCCGGTGACCCTTTGGAAAGTCCCTTGCCCCCTCAAAATGACCCTTTTCCTATGGCTTGTTTTCTGCAATAAAAATCTCACCTGGGAAGTGCTTTAGCAGAGGGGATGGTCTGGTCCGGGCGCTGTTCCTTATGCCTCATGGCCTCTGAAACCAATCATCATCTGTTCTTCAACTGCCCTTTCTCCTCGCACGTTTGGCTTGATCTCTCCACACACTATGGGTTTCCTCACCTGACTTTCTCCTCAGTTCAGGAAGCAATAAGGTGGTGGAGCGGTCAATCTGATTCGCGGCGCTCCCTCTTCACCCTCTCCTGCTGGCTTATCTGGAAGTGGAGGAACTCTTCCATCTTCCAGGATGCCAAAAGACCCCTATCCGCTCTCCTCTGTATTGTCAAAGCCTCTCTGGATCCCTGATTTTCTCTGTTCTGCCTGAGCCTCTTTTTGGGAAAAGTCATATGGTTTCTTACTGTTCTTATCCTTTTCTTCGCATGATTCTATCTTGCAGAATAATGAATCCTTTTCTTCTACCTGTCTCCGGTCTGATATGGTGCCAAGCAAGGACTGTCATCGTTTTATGTTACAATATTCTGATTCTATTCTGCTGTAAGAGGTTTCTGGACTCTCATGCGGGATGCACATGCACGGTCTCTCTCTGCCAATTGCTACATTAAAGAACATCTGTAATGGTTTGGACGAAAAATCCCCAGTCTCTGCCTGTTAGCTAGTTTCGCAGGCGTCTATATCAGTTTCATATGTCTCTGTTTTTGTATTACAGTTTTCACATATCTCTGTTTTGTATTTCAGTTTCACATATCTCTGCTGTCTCGGGGTCTATTCACGCCTCCAGCTCCCTATTTCTGGGCATGGCCTCCTCTGTCGAGGTCTTTTATGTAACATCGCTTCTTCCTGAAGCTGAACTATTCTTTTCCAGAATATACTATTATAGCTTTTCTTCTGAAAAAAAAAAGCTTCTTTGTTTATCTGGTAGGCTAATTACTCTCCATACTTTAAAGGGAAATTCAAGAACAAACAAAATAATACATTCCAAACGAAGAACAAATAAAATAATAAATTCCAAACGAAGTGTCACTTGACCTATTAGTAAGACATAAAGACTAACACATACTCAAACAACTTTAATATATACAAATTACAAAGCTATTGGAACAAAATTACTACACAAAGTTTAGTAAACTAGTAAACTAGCTAGGTATATTCATGGAAATCTGTACTTATTATCTCATATAATTTCAAGTATTGAACATATAAGGATAAAGACACAAACTTGTAATGAAGATATACAAATTATAAAATTATTCGAACAAAATTACTACATAATGTTTCCAAAATTAGCTAAGTATATTTATGGAAATCTTTAGTTACTATCTCATATAATTTTAAGTATTGAACATATAAGGATAAATACATAAACTTGTAATGAAGAGATTTTTTTTTAAGAAATATGATAGTTGAAATTGATTAGATTGCCTAATTTTTGAACAATTTAAATTACAGCTTTCTTAGAATTTCATTCACTAAATCCTTATGCCCATTTTTAAATTATTCTTCTAAATTCCTTTTTAGCCCAAAATAAAAAATGTGAGATTCATTTGGTTTGTACAACGTGTTTAATTCGTTTTTATATTTTATTTATACACAATTATATTTTGTTAGGGTGAACATTACATTAATAACTAGATTCTTAATTTTATTTTGTTAGGACGAACATTACTATATTATTATTATATATATATATATATATTATATATATATATATATATATTATATATATATAACATTTACACCTACACATCTACCCCTGCACCACATTGTCGAGCCCTTCTTGACACTAAAACATTTTATATTCTTTTACTTCTATGGCATGATTCAACATTGTGGATAAGTTCAATCGTCTTTATATTCTTCTAATCTACAATTATGAACAATTTAACCTATTGTATTGTTAATGGATAATAGCTAATATATTTGGAGACACTGTGATCAATTTCTATCAAGGAAATAGGGGGAGAATGGAGAGTGGGAGCTATTACATTTGGAGACATAGTGATCCAAGTGGATCTTCAGATACAGTGGCATGGAAAACTTAGAAATCCAAGTGGGCAGAATGAAGTCAACCTAGAAGTAGAGCAGAGACCTCATCTTCATGATTCTGATGGCACAAATGGTACTTCAATCCGAGTCCGGATGATGAAGTTATCACCCAAAGAAGGATGCTTTAATCCTTAAGAAAATGAGGAATTTCCTTTGAAAAATGAGTCTTAAGCCTTAAGGCCAAATCGTAATCAGAGGTTGCATGTGGGTGGACTTAAGATTTGGGCCATGGAACCCCTGATCGCCGATCTCCGATCAAATTGGATCAGTGAATCGGAGGAAGCCGGATCGGTGGTGATATATATATATATATATATGAGAGTATATCGGCAAGTGAGTAGTGTGATTGGCAATCAAACACATTGGCAAGATCGGAGCAATACATATGTAGGACGCCGATGCCATCGGCCGACACCAATATCGGCGATCAGCGATCTGCAATCGACATTTCCCATGAACAGGCCCTTGGCAACAATAATATGACAATTTCGATAACAAGGGTAGACATGATAAGGAAAATAAGCTTGATTTAATGATTTTTGAAATCTAGGTGAATGGTTTTGGGCGGATTTCTTAGTGTTTTTAGGATTTTTGAAGTTTTATCGTTTTAAATGATAGAAGGCCATTTATAGGAATGGTTGCACTTGTCAATCCTTCCACTCTACCAACATCCATAGTTAACCTGGCAAGCCTCAATTTAAATGGGATCTTGTTCGAGGATCCATTATAAAAGAGGATCAATGGAAGAGCATGAGAGGAGGCATTTTTCTGGTTGTAGTACGTTGTTTCGTTGGCAAGAGGCCGAGAGACAAAATTTTCATCTGTTTTAGATAGTTTACATACTCCAACCCCTTTTATTGATGCGAGAAGCCTTGTTGTTGCGTACCACTCCATCTCAGGCATTCATTTCATAGCCATCTTGCAAAGTGGAGTTATAAGCCTCTTTGTGGACAGTTGATGATTGTAATTCTCCTTTCTTTCATGCCATTTAACAAGAAAGGCCTCGCAATTGTTGAGTTGGGCCCAGAGACATAGTCCAAATTGGAAGAACTCCGCTATCAAGTCTTAGTATCTTCTTTTTGCGCCTTGTATGTGTTTACTTCTTTTTTTCTTTTGTGCACATTTACGTGTTAAGCTGCAATTTTATATGCAATTCTTTTCTATACATCTATAAGTGAAAACATCCTAGATCAAGTAGTATCAAAGCAGGGATTTTTAGATGTGAATTGCATGTTTGTAGGCTAACAAGAGGTAGGCTTCAAAGAGGTGAAGGGAATCTAGAACCTTTTGATCCAGATGCAGGGCATGCACCTCGAAGAAGAAACATGGCTAAAGAGGAAGATCGTATTGAAGAGGAGTGCAATTTCAGAAAGACTTTCTATTCAATGGAAGAGAATATCAATCAGCTAGTTATAGGACTGGAAAAAGCTGAAGAGAGGAATCTAGAAGGACAAGGTTCAGCACATGGCAATGATGGAGAAGAACCCCCTCCTTCTCCTTCTGGTGATGAAGGTTGTTCTTCCCCTCACCAGCATAATTAGAGAAATCCAAAGGATGCATCTAAGAAACTCTTTTTAATTAGATGTTAAATTTGGTCTTCCTGTGTTTAATGGTGAAAGTAACATAGAAAAGCTTAACAATTGGATCAGGCAAATTGAGCTTTATTGTAGGATTCAACAAATTGTAGAGGATGAGGCAAAAATCCAGCTGGCCTCTCTATGGCTAGGCAGCATAGTTCGCGTTTGGTGAGAGAGAAAATTGTAGAGCAGTAAAAATGTGGGTAAGCTCTTTTCCTCATGGTCTGCTTTTACTTCTGCATTAAAAGAACAATTTTATCCCTTAAGATATAAACATAAAGTTTTGATGAATTGGAAGTATTTAAGGCAAGGCAAAGGGCAGGATGTTCAATTTTTTATAGAAGAATTTAGGAAGAAAGCACTGAATTTGGGTATTGCACTAGATACACCTGAAGTTGTAACTAAGTATATTCACTCATTGTATAGTTATATTCGTCATTCATTATTGTTGTTTGAACCAACCACTATTGACGCAACTAGCATGAAAGAAATTCATATTGAGAACATGGGAAAGAATGAAAGAGAGGACTAGTCTAGCAAGTCACCATTCAAAGCTCCGAGTGGAAAATCCAAAGCAAAATGGAAAGTGAAGGAGAAGAAAACAGTAGTAGCCAAAGAGGGAGAGTGGCCTTATTGCAATCATTGCAAGAAAGAAGGCCACAATGATGATCATTGTTGGAAGCAACACTGAGAAAAACACCCAAAGAGGTATGGAGGAAAAGGGAAGTAGAAAATAGTGGCAGTAGCACAGCAAGACCTTGGATCAGATTTAGGAGATGAAGCGCTAGTCACAACAGTGGGAACAAAAGGTACCCTTACACCTCCTGTTGATTCTAAATCACATGGAAGCACCAGTTCTATAGATGAGTCCCTTTCAAATGATAGAAAAAGAATTGAATTATTTCATATCAGGGTTGTAGTAAATCACACCAAAGTAGAAACTTTGTTTGATACTGGGTCCCAAGCGAATTTAATTGCAGAATCCTTGGTAAAGAACCTTGGCTTAGAAAAAAACTGCACCCAAAGCCTTACTCGCTGGGATGGATACATGATAAAGCTAAATTGAATGTAACCCAGTAGTGCAAGGTAAAATTTGTTATTGCATCTAAGCTGGTAGACGAAGTAGAAATGGATGTAAACCCACTAGATATCTATAGCATGGTATTAAGGAGCCCATACCTATATGACAGGAAAGCAGGCTTTTTCCGCCATAAGAATAAATACCATATCACTAAGGATGGGGTGGAATACATAGTGCGAGCTCATCAAAACAAGATTAATGCCAACTTCGTAAGCGTTGGGCAGATGAAACAGCTAATGTATTCCAGAAAGACATGCATGCTTATGGTTGTAAGGGAGAAGGAGGCCGAATTCACAGACACGTTCAAGGGCTGTGATGGGGTAAATAGGAATTAATGCAATTAATTTATGATTATACTGAATTATTTTAGGAGCCGCGGGGACTACCTCCAAAGGGGGAAATCGAACATGAAATCTAACTATTGCATGATGCCCTGCTACCAAATATCGACATGTACAGGATGTCAGTAGTTGGAATGGAGGAGATTAAGCAGCAAGTGCAGGAACTGCTGGATCAAGGCGTAATCAGGTTGAGCTCCTCCCCATGCGGGTCGACTATTGTTCTAGTGCCCAAGGAGGACGGGAGCTGGAGGATGTGCATGGACTATCGCACGCTCAACAAAATAATAGTAAAAAATCGCTATCCCCTCCCATGCATAGATGATTTATTAGATCAATTAAAAGTGTTGCATATTTCAGAAAATTGGATTTTCATGGTGGCTATCCCTAGCTCTAAATTATAGAGCAAGGCATGTGGAAAACCGCATTCAAAACCAAGCGGGGGCTATTCGAATGGATGGTGATGCCATTCGGGCTTTGCAACACCCAACCACCTTTATGAAGGTTATGAGTAATATATTTCAGCCTTTCATTGATGAGTTTGTTCTTGTATATTTAGATGATATACTAGTTTTCAACAAGAGTTGATTTGAACATGTGAGTCATGTAAATAAAGTGCTTGATGTGTTGAAGAAAGAAAAACTCTTTGTAAAATTGTCAAAGTGTGAGTTCAGGAAATCCTTTTTGGGTTACCTAGGTCATATTGTTGAACATGGTTAGTTAAAAATTGATCCTGCCAAAGTTGAAGCAATTGTAAATTGGCCTAAGCCTACTAGTGTAATGGAGGTCCATAGCCTTCTAGGTGCAGTCTAGTATTGGAGGATATTTATTGCTAATTTCTCTGTTATTGCAGCACCTTTGCACACATTGACAAGTGTGAAAAAGGTCTTCCAATGGGGAGGAAGACATCAGAATTCCTTCGAAACATTGAAGGAAAAAATTATCATCATGCTAGTCTTAGCCTTACTGATCTCCAACAGCCATTTGAGATTGAAACTAATGCCAGTGGTTATGCCATGGAAGCTATACTAATGCAGCAAAAGAAGCCAATTTTTTACCATTCTGAGAAGTTTTCTCAAGTTGTGATAAACTATCCCACCTATGACAAGGAGCTTTATGCCTTGGTGCAGAGTGTGAAAAGGTGGAAACACTACCTAATAGGCAAGGAGACCATAATCCATATAGATCATCAGCCCTTACAGTACCTTCAGCTACAAACCAAGTTGCAGCAAACTTGTCATTTCAAGTGGATGGGCATTCTTCAACAGTTTCATCTGGTAATAAAGTATAAGAAGGGCACTAGCAATAAAGTGGCCAGTATGCTATCTCACCCTCCTATTTCTACTTCTGTTATTTTCCATAATGCTTCATTGTCTTTTGAAAGTTATGCTAAACAATATGCTAACGATGATGACTTTAAGGAGTTTTATGAAAAACTAACCCATGGTTCACAGGTGGACAACTATCACTTGCACGGGAAATTGTTGTATCACCTTGGTAAATTATGTATTCCCACAGAAGAAAGAGTGCATGTGATTTGAGAGGCCCATACCTCTCTTGTGTTTGGACACTTTGGTGTCGAAAGGACTTTATATCATGTACAAAGATTTTGTTTTTGGCCTCATATGAAAAACATTATGACTTATTATGTAAAGGGTTGTGGGATGTGTTCTATTTCAAAGCCCTCTAATATAAAACTTGGGCTCTACGCACCACTCCATATTCCGTTGTCCATGGAAAAGTGTGTCAATGGACTTCGTAGGAGGTTTACCTTTGTCTAGGAAGGGTCATGACTATTTGTATGTCGTCATCGATCGGTTTAGCAAAATGTGTATTCTTATGCCTTGTAAAAAGAAAATTACTGTAGAGCAGACTATTCTTTTCTTTCAGCATGTTTGGGTCCAGTTTAGATTACCCACATCAATTGTGTTAGATCAGGACTCTCGCTTCCTTAGAGAGTTCTAGACCAGCTTGTGGAGGATGATGGACACCAAACTAAAAGGAAGCATGACATTTCACTTGAAAACCGAAGGTAGACAAAGGTTGTTAACCATACCATGGTACACTTATTACGAGGCTATTGTGGGAAACGTCCCAATTTGTGGGATGAACATCTCCCCTATATGAAAAATTCCTACAACCGGGCAGTGCATTCATCAACGCAGCATTCACCATTCAAGACATGCTTTGGTTACCTACCAAAGGACCCTTTTGACATGGTCTTTGGAAGTGAGGTTGGCTCCAGTGGACGTAATGATAAAGATAAAGATAAGTAGTTCATTTAGTGAATCTAAATGATTCACCAAGCAGTGCAAGAGCAGTTGGAAAAGTGTCAAGCCCGTTATAAGGCTTGACATGATAAACACTGAGTTGACCATTAATTCCAAGTGGGAGACAAGGTGTGGTTCCACATCAGCAAGGACAGGATGAAGGGAGAAGGAAATAAGTTACAACCAATCTAGTTTGGACCATTCATCATATTGGAGAAGATTGGGAACAATGCCTTCCGTCTTGACTTGCCAGTATATATGCAGATGTACTTAGTAGTGAATGTGGAGAACCTAAAGTTGTATGAACCTCCTTTGATTATGGACACCGATGAGGTGGGTATAGTTCCTACCATCGATGATTTTGCACTAAAGTATCTCGATGAGTTTCCCGAAGACATCATCCTCGACAAAAGAAACAGGACTTCACGGCGAGGAGATGTAGAATACCTTCAAGTTGGATTGAAGGGAATGCGTCCTAGCAAGGCTAAATGGCTAGAGAAGGAGAAAGTGAGGGAACAATTCCCTCACTTGCCAATTGACTAATGAAAAGCTTTTGGTGGCCCAAAAGCTCCTCAATGGGGAGGATTGATCTAGGTGGATCTTCAGATACAATGGCATGGAAGAAATTAGAAATCCTAGTGGGCATAATGAAGTCAACCAAGGACCAGAGCAGAGATCTCATCTTCCTAACTCCAGTGACACAAACAATACTTCAATCCGACTCCAGATGATGAAGTTATCGCCCGAATAAGGATGCTTTAGTCCTTTAGAAAATGAGGAATTTCCTTTGAAAAAGGAGTCTTAAGCCTTAACACCAAACCGCAATCGGAGGTTGTATGTGGGCAGACTTAAGCTTTCGGCCATGGAACCCTCGATTGCTGATCTTCGATTAGATCGGATCAGTGAATCAAAGGGAGCCAGATCAGCGGTCCGATATATATATATATATATATATATATATTATATATATATATATATATAATATATATATTATATATCGGCGAGCGGGTAGTGCGATTGGTGATCAAACACATTGGCAGGATTGGAGCAATACATATGAGGGATGCTGATGCAATCAGATGACGCTGATATCAGTGATCGACGATCGACAATTGACATTTCCTATGAATAGGCCCTTGGCAACAACGATATGCTAATTGTGATAATAGGTGTGAACCCAATAGGGAAAATAAGCCCCAATTTACAGGAACAGTTGCACCCACCGATCCTTCCACTCTACCAACCTCCATAGTTAAACTGTTAAGCCCCAATTTAAATGGGATCTTGTCTGAGAATCCATTATAAAAGAGGATCAATGGAAGAGCACAGGAGGAGGCATTTTTCTGGTTGCAACACACTGTTTCATTGGCAAGAGGCTGAGAGAGAGCATTTTCGTCTGTTTTAGACAATTTACATACTCCAGCCCCTTTTATTACTGCGGGAAGCCTTGGTGCTGCATACCACTCCATCTTAGGCATTCATTTCCTAGCCATCTTGAGAGTGGAGGTATAAGCCTCTTTGTGGACAGTTGATGATTGTAATTCTCTTTTCTTTTGTTCTATTTAATAAGAAAGGCCTCCCCATTGTTGAGCTGGGCCCGAAGATGTAGTTTGTATTGGATGAACTCCATTTTCAAGCCTTGGTGTCTTCTTTTTGCACCTTGTATGTGTTTACTTCTTCTTTTCTTATGTGCACATTACGTGTTAAGCTGCAATTTTATATGTAATTCTTTTCTATACATCTATAAGCAAAAACATCTTGGATCACATAGAGATCATTTTCTATAAAGGAAATAGGGAGAGAAAGAGAATGAAAAATAAATGACTAATAAAAAAAAGTTAATAAATTTGGACTTGACAAATAAAACACACCAAAGCTGAGAAATTTATAGTGTCTAAAATCCAAATAACTTGATCCTCATCATGTTTGTGTCACAACTGAAAGAAGCAAAACTTTGTGTTTGCGTCATAATCGAAAAAATAAAAACTCAATGTGATCATACAAGAACCCTAACATACACATCACTATGTCTTTATCACACCAAAAGAAACACATTATCAACAAATGTAAAGTATTATCGCCAAAGTCATGTTTATATCAACAAAGAGTCTACAAATTAATATATTTTCGAAACCATGTTTGTATCATGGTCCAACCTAGGTATTATTATTGTAAACCATTTGAGTTATCTCATGGAGAAACCTTAGTCCAGCTGTAAATATCACCCCAAAACTCAATGTCACCACATAACTCAAACTCAATTTCACAATAGATAATTACCTTGTTCAATTAGTGATTGGGCCAGAGAGACTAAATCTTATTGGAATGGGATTCTCTCCTTAATGAAAAGTTTATGACTTCTTTTGGTAGTGTGATCTTCGTCCAGTTTTAGCGGCCGAATCTTCTTGTGGAAGAAGTAGATTGGAGTGGCTAAATTTTTTGATACAAGGCTTCTTTGTTTATTTTGTAGGCTCATTTCTCCCCATAATATAAAGGAAATTTCAGAAACAAATAAAACAATGAATTCCAAAAGAAGTGTCACTCAACTAATTAGGAAAATAGAAATATCAAAATACACTTAAATTCCTTCAAGGTATACAAATTACAAAACTATTTGAACAAAATGACTACATACAATTTGGTAAATTGACCAGGTATACTCTCACATATAATTTCAAGCATTGAACATGCAAGGAGAAATACACAAACTTGTAATGAAGAGATTCATTTTTTTAAGAGAAATAACAATTGAGGTTGATTAGATTATTTGAGTTTCTTACAATTAAAATTGCACCCTTTTAAGAATTTCAGGGCTCAAAATAGTTACACCCAATTTAAAATTTTGCTTTGAACTCCCTTTCTAACCCATAATAAAAAAAAATTAGATTCCTTTTATTTGTGTGATGTGTTCAATTGGATATTATATTTTATTGATACATAATTATATTTTGTTAGGTCTAACATTACATTAATAACTAAATTTTTATTACATTTTGTTAAAGTAGACACTACATTTATTATTATTATTATTATTATTATTATTAGTTAAATGTTAAATATTTATGTTTAAGTTTACAAACTTTACACCTATTACATCTCCCCCTGCACTAGGTTGTAGAGTATCTCTGAAGGCAACAATATATTTATAAGAGTTAGTTTTTTTTTGTATTATTATAATATTATTTATAATATATTTTTTTTTAGTAATTTTATGTTTTTAATTTATATTATTATATTTTAAAAATAATAAAATTTTAATAAACTATAGTTTATTCGAAATAAATATCACATGATTTAAATAGTTTGGTATTATATATGAAGATCTAAACCTTTTATTATTGTTTTAAACTTGGATGCTGGACTTTACATTAACTCAATTTATTTAGCAATTATCATTAATTAGATAATATATATTAATATTCACTAGGTAACACCTCTAATTTAATGTGATATGACATATTCATAGTGTGATGTGGCTTATTGATGGACTGCTTGCTGGCTCTAATGACAGTCTCCCTAATTTGATTGAAATATCTTCTATATCTGTCTCTCTCCCCCTTGTCAGGTCTCCAATATCATCTGTCATTAATTAACAATTTCATTCTTTTGTGGATTTCAATGCAATTTGGAATTAAGTCCTCTGCTACACAACTATGGATGAGCCAGTCCTGCTACCATGCACACACAACATCTATATATATGCACACATATATTCGTAATGGTAAACCCATAATGCAACTGTGACTGTGTGATGAATGTCAGTGTAAGAGATGCATACGGCAGTGAAAAGGAAGTATAAAATATGCGCCAACAATAAAATGCAAATCTTATAAATAAACTCCAGCTATATATAATCCATGCGATCCATTAGATGTGCGCACAATAGTTTAATCATAAAACACCAGATTTTCCTATGCTGTATATAATATGTGCACAACAAGTTTAATACACACACAAATTCTCCAAACAATGCGCGCAATAGTTATATTATAACCCAGTCCTCAAACTTGTTCTGGTGTGCGCGGCCAACAACTGATACAATTAAGGGACACAGCTACCAGTTCACCGTCTTGAACACACACTAATAATAAACTACTACAACTATACAATACATCTACTATGTAAATAGTCGCACACAGCAATTGTAATTACGCACATATAGTCTTGTGGCTTAACAATACAAACAATATATATATGGTTGCACAGAAATTATGATACACAGTTCTTTATCACATTACATACTCAAATCTTCCGCCATACACAGAAAACACATCCCATTAATTCAAGGCGTTGTTCTTTTTAAATTGTAGAACTAGCCATTCCATTCCATTCACAAGATAACACTCAAGTTTTTACATGAGAGAAAAAAATCGTTTTCCAGAACACTGGCATCGCCTCCCTCTTCTTGTCGGCCCAATCCTTTTTGTTTTTATTCATATAGATAATTTTGCCTCTTACAAAAGCAACTTTTACAAGGTAAATTAGGATTTTTTACAATTTAGCTATTTTATGAAAAGATAGCATGTTTTTTTTCTCCATCTTATCCAACTTTAAAAAAAAATTAACATGTTTTATTTTTATCCTATTTTTAAACTAGAAAACATAGAAACTTCCGGATTTTTTTTCTGTCTGATTGGCATGCACCTGCATCAGACTCCCAAGGTTGGAAATGATCATGATCTCCTGATCATGTGTTTTAGTCTTTGTTCTTGTCTTCCAGGGTCCCACACTTTGTTCTGCAAGTTATCATCTGTTGTTGCTTGCTGCTTTTCTCCAGGTCTCCATATTTTATGCTGTCTTGCTCCACTAGCCGCACCTTCATAATCTGTCTCTGTTTTCATCTTGTTGCTACTTCTGCTCCTTCTCTTCCTTGCTGATGTCTTCCGCTGAGATGCTTTCCACATGATTATTCTAATGAGCTCAATTTCATTGTCCAATAATTCTTCAAGTTGTTGATTTCTTGGTGCCTGCTGAGCTAAGACGGCTTGCTCAGTTTTTACTATCACTTGCTGACTTCTTGCTTCTATGCTTGTTTCTGTTCTGACTACCACCCGATCATCCATACCCTCTTGTCCTCTGGAATAGAAAACTTCTTCTCTCTTCAACTGAGTCAACTGTTATGTACCAATACCTGCATTCATAAAACACTTGTTAAAATAAAATTCATAAGGCCTCAGTGCCTTACTTCCCATTGCCAGGTTTTCAGTATACTGATCCCAATCATTCTTGCGATTATCACACATCCTATCCTCAGCATCACCTTCTCCGAGAATGCCTCTGTATTCTGGTTCATAAAAATGAACCTCTTTATTTTCATTCATCTCTGTCTTTATATTCTGAATATTTATCCCTTGTACTTCTAGTCTCTTCTCTAGAACACTTAACTCATGCCATAAACCTGTCATCTCTTTTGAGAAACTTTCTGTGCAATCTTCAATACTTTCACAAGCCAAGCTTCCTATTGCTACCATCTCATCACCTGCATTCATGTACAACTTGTCAGTTTAAAAACTACAAGTTTTAACAATCTCACTTGTTGGTTCAGATACCAGCTCTTCCAACTGATCCTCTTCTTCATTCACATGAAATTTCTCTTGTACTGCAACACACAAAGAATTACTGCTTTCTTCTTCAAAGTACTTATCTCCTGCTGAAAGATTCTTTTCTGTGCTTGTGACAGCTTCACAAGATTGTGCATCCTTCTCAACAACTGTAATCACATCACAATTATCAACTATACAAACATAGGAATTCACACTATCCAACTGATCTGGATTTACCAAATAACTCAAGGGACCATCAATGATCTTCTCCTTTTCTTCACCAATGGAAACCTCCTCTTCCAAATCAGCTGCTCTGAGTTCTTCCCGTCTCAACTGTACATCCACTATCTTCTCCAAGTATTCTTTTCCTCCAAATAACAGAGTTTTTGGATCAGTCTTTTGTCCCGGTCCATCTTCTTCTTGCAGAGGAAACAATGTATGATTGACACCATCCTTTCCAAACTTGTAGGTGTTCCTCTTCCCATCATGCATGGCTTCTCTGTCATATTTCCAAGGTCTTCCAAGCAATATGTGACACACGTCCATAGGCATCACATCACAAACAATTTTATCTTTGTACTTGCCCACTTGAAATTCCACTTCACACTATTCACTTACCAGCAATTGATGTCCCTTTTTTAGCCATGACACTTTATAAGGTGTTGGATGCTTCATTGTCCTCAGCTTCAATTTCTCCACTACTTCTGTAGAAACCAGATTATCAATGTTGCCACTATCAATGATCATCTGGAAACATTTTCCTTGGACCTTACATATTGTCCTGAATAAAGCCTTCCTTTGTGGCGGTTCAACCATCTCCTTTGCTGGTTTAAGTAAAACTTTATTAAGTACCAGAGACTCTCCTCTTTCTGGTATATTCACTTCTTCTGTTACTGCTGCCACTGGTGCCTCTTCCTCAACTGGAGCCACAATTGCATTCCTCTGCTTTATTTCTGCATTCTCTGGGCATTCAAAAGCTCTATGTTCTAGCTTATTGCATCTATAACATCTTATTTCTCTGCCTCCTCCTCTGCCTCTTCTACCTCTAGAAAAACTCCCTCTACCTCTTGCATCACCTCCTGTGGATGCATGCTAGGTTGAGCTACTGCTAGCTCCTTCTGCAGGTGCTGTAGATCTTCCACTACCACCTTGACTTTCTTTTCCTCTGAAAGTCCCTCTCCCTCTGGCAGACTACTTCCTCATGAGTTTTTCCTCAGCTTTCAGTGCTATCTAATAAGCTTCCTCTACTGTTTTAGGAGACAGTAAACTTATCTCATCCTGAGTGTCCATCCTGAGGCCATTCATATATCTAGCCACTTTCTCATCTGTATTTTGGGCTTCTCCAGCTCTTATGCTCACCTTATAAAACTCTTATGTATATTCTTTCACTGTTAAAGCTCTCTGTCTAAAATTTTGCATTTTCCTAAACAATGTTTGCTGATAATTACTTGGCAAAAACTTACCTTTTAGCTTTGCTACCATCCTGCTCCAATTCTTGATTGGCTGCTTACCCAATCTCTTCCTTTCCGCCTGCACACCATCCCACCAGAGTGCTGCATGGCCTTTTAATTTGGTGACAACAAATTTTACCTTTTTCTCATCTTCTGTTTCTTCATAATCGAAGAATTTCTCCATGCTATTAATCCAGTCGATCAATTCTTCTGGATTCAGTCTTCTTGGGTAGATCGGCACTAATTGGTTCCATGGCCTGGCTATGGATTTCAACACTTACTGAAAGAACCTCATCTCAGGAGTAACCTCTACAGCTTCCTCCTCTGTAGCTTCAACTTCGGGCTCACTGACATCTCCATCATCTATGTTCCTATCTGAGGTTAACGCATCCAATCTAGCTCGCAGCTCTTCTATGCTTTCCATTATTTCAGCGTTTGCAACAGGCCGTCCTCTTCCACCACGTCCTCGTCCTCTTCAATTCTGAAAGCCATCCTTCTCTTGCTCCTGAGATTCAATTCTATGTCAGTTGCTGGCTCTGATACCACTAATGATGGACTGCTTGCTGGCTCTAATGACAGTCTCCCTAATTTGATTGAAATATCTTCTATATCTATCTCTCTCCCCCTTGTCAGGTCTCCAATATCATCTGTCATTAATTAACAATTTCATTCTTTTGTGGATTTCAATGCAATTTGGAATTAAGTCCTCTGCTACAAAGCTATGGATGAGCCAGTCCTGCTACCACGCACACACAACATCTATATATATGCACACATATATTTGTAATGGTAAACCCATAATGCAACTGTGATTTTGCGATGAATGCCAGTGTAAGAGATGCATACAATAGTGAAAAGGAAATATAAAATATGCGCCAACAATAAAATGCAAATCTTATAAATAAACTCCAGCTATATATAATCCATGCGATCCATTAGATGTGCGCACAATAGTTTAATCATAAAACACCATATTTTCCTATGCTGTATATAATATGTGCACAACAAGTTTAATACACACATGAATTCTCCAGATAGTGCATGAAACAGTTATATTATAACCCAGTCCTCAAACTTGTTCTGGTGTGCGCGGCCAACAACTGATACAATTAAGGGACACAGCGACCAGTTCACCGTCTTGAACACACATTAATAATAAACTGCTACAACTATACAATACATCTATTATGTAAATAGTCGCACACAACAATTGTAATTATGCACATACAGTCTTGTGGCTTAACAATACAAACAATATATATATGGCCGCACAAAAATTATGATACACAGTCCTTTATCGCATTACATACTCAAATCTTCCACCATACACAGAAAACACATCCCATTAATTCAAGGCGTTGTTCTTTTTAAATTGTAGAACTAGCCATTCCATTCCATTCACAAGATAACACTCAGGTTTTTATATGAGAGAAAAAAATTGTTTTCCGGAACACTGGCATCGCCTCCCTCTTCTTGTCGGCCCAATCCTTTTTGTTTTTATTCATATAGATAATTTTGCCTCTTACAAAAGCAGCTTTTACAAGGTAAATTAGGCTTTTTTACAATTTAGCTATTTTATGAAAAGATAGCATGTTTTTTCTCTCCATCTTATCCTACTTTAAAAGAAAATTAACATGTTTTATTTTTATCCTATTTTTAAACTAGAAAACATAGAAACTTCCGGCTTTTCTTTTCTGTCTGAGTGGCATGCACCTGCATCAGACTCCCAAGGTTGAAAATGATCATGATCTCCTGATCATGTGTTTTAGTCTTTGTTCTTGTCTTCCAGGGTCCCACACTTTGTTCTGCAAGTTATCATCTGTTGTTGCTTGTTGCTTTTCTCCAGGTCTCCATATTTTATGTTGTCTTGCTCCACTAGCTGCACCTTCATAATCTGTCTCTGTTTTCATCTTGTTGTTGCTTCCGTTGCTTCTCTTCCTTGCTGATGTCTTCCACTGAGATGCTTTCAACATGATTCTTCTAATGAGCTCAATTTCTTTGTCCAATAATTCTTCAAGTTGCTGATTTCTTGGTGCCTGCTGAGCTAAGACGGCTTGCTCAGTTTTTACTATCACTTGCTGACTTCTTGCTTCTATGCTTGTTTCTGTTCTGACTGCCACCTGATCATCCATACCCTCTTGTCCTTTGGAATAGAAAACTTCTTCTCTCTTCAATTGAGTCAACTGTTATGTACCAATACCTGCATTCATAAAACACTTGTTAAAATAAAATTCATAAGGCCTCAGTGCCTTACTTCCCATTGCCAGGTTTTCAGTATACTGATCCCAATCATTCTTGTGATTATCACACATCCTATCCTCAGCATCACCTTCTCCGAGAATGCCTCTATATTCTGGTTCATAAAAATGAACCTCTTTATTTTCATTCATCTCTGTCTTTTTATATTCTGAATATTTATCCCCTGTACTTCTAGTCTCTTCTCTAGAACACTTAACTCATGCCATAAACCTGTCATCTCTTTTGAGAAACTTTCTGTGCAATCTTCAATACTTTCACAATCCAAGCTTCCTATTGCTACCATCTCATCACCTGCATTCATGTACAACTTGTCAATTTAAAAACTACAAGTTTTAACAGTCTCACTTGTCGGTTTAGATACCAGCTCTTCCAACTGATCCTCTTCTTCATTCACATGAACTTTCTCTTGTATTGCAACACACAAAGAATTACTGCTTTCTTCTTCAAAGTACTTATCTCCTGCTGAAAGATTCTTTTCCTTGCTTGTGACAGCTTCACAAGATTGCGCATCCTTCTCAACAACTGTAATCACATCACAATTATTAGCTATACAAACATAGGAATTCACACTATCCAACTGATCTGGCTTTACCCAATAACTCAAGGGACCATCAATGATCTTCTCCTTTTCTTCACCAATGGAAACCTCCTCTTCCAACTCAGCTGCTCTGAGTTCTTCCCATCTCAACTGTACATCCACTATCTTCTCCAAGTATTGTTTCCCTCCAAATAACAGAGTTTTTGGATCAGTCTTCTGTCCCAGTCCATCTTCTTCTTGCAGAGGAAACCATGTATGATTGACACCATCCTTTCCAAACTTGTAGGTGTTCCTCTTCCCATCATGCATGGCTTCTCTGTCATATTTCCAAGGTCTTTCAAGCAATATGTGACACACATCCATAGGCATCACATCACAAACAATTTTATCTCTGTGCTTGCCCACTTGAAATTCCACTTCACACTATTCACTTACCAGCAGTTGATTTCCCTTTTTTAGCCATGACACTTTATAAGGTGTTGGATGCTTCATTGTCCTCAGCTTCAATTTCTCCGCTACTTCTGTAGAAACCAGATTATCAGTGTTGCCACTATCAATGATCATCTGGAAACATTTTCCTTGGACCTTACATCTTGTCCTGAATAAAACCTTCCTTTGTGGTGGTTTAGCCATCTCCTTTGCTGGTTTAAGTAAAACTTTATTAAGTACCAGAGACTCTCCTCTTTCTGGTATATTCAGTTCTTCTGTTACTGCTGCCACTAGTGCCTCTTCCTCAACTAGAGCCACAATTGCATTCCTCTGCTTTATTTCTGCATTCTCTGGGCATTCAAAAGCTCCATGTCCTAGCTTATTGCATCTGTAACATCTTATTTCTCTGCCTCCTCCTCTGCCTCCTCTACCTCTAGAAAAACTCCCTCTACCTCTTGCATCACCTCTTGTGGGTGCATGCTGGGTTCAGCTACTGCTAGCTCCTTTTGCAGGTGTTGTAGATCTTCCACTACCACCTTGACTTTCTTTTCCTCTGAAAGTCCCTCTCCCTCTGGCAGACTACTTCCTCATGAGTTTTTCCTCATCTTTCAAGTGCTATCTGATAAGCTTCCTCTACTGTTTTAGGAGACAGTAAACTTATCTCATCCTGAATGTCCATCCTGAGGCCATTCATATATCTAGCCACTTTCTCATCTGTATTTTGGGCTTCTCCAGCTCTTATGCTCACCTTATAAAACTCTTATGTATATTCTTTCACTGTTAAAGCTCTCTGTCTAAAATTTTGCATTTGCCTAAACAATGTTTGTTGATAATTACTTGGCAAAAACTTACCTTTCAGCTTTGCTACCATCCTGCTCCAATTCTTGATTGGCTGCTTACCTAGTCTCTTCCTTTCCACCTGCACACCATCCCACCAGAGCGCTGCATGGCCTTTTAATTTGGTGACAACAAATTTTACCTTTTTCTCATCTTCTGTTTCTTCATAATCGAAGAATTTCTCCATGCTATTAATCCAGTCAATCTATTCTTCTGGATTCAGTCCTCTTTGGTAGATCAGCACTAATTGGTTCCATGGCCTGGCTGTGGATTTCAACACTGACTGAAAGAACCTCATCTCAGGAGTAACCTCTACAGCTTCCTCCTCTGTAGCTTCAACTTGGGGCTCATTGACATCTCCATCATCTATGTTCCTGTCTGAGGTTAACGCATCCAATATAGCTCACAGCTCTTCTATGCTTTCCATTATTTCAGCGTTTGCAACAGGCCGTCCTCTTCCACCACGTCCTCGTCCTCTTCCAATTCTGAAAGCCATCCTTCTCTTGCTCCTGAGATTCAATTCTATGTCAGTTTCTGGCTCTGATACCACTAATGATGGACTGCTTGCTGGCTCTAATAACAGTCTCCCTAATTTGATTGAAATATCTTCTATATTTGTCTCTCTCCCCCTTGTCAGGTCTCTAGTATCATCTGTCACTAATTAACAATTTCATTCTTTTGTGGATTTCAATGCAATTTGGAATCAAGTCCCCAGCTACACAACTATGGATGAGCCAGTCCTGCTACCACGCACACACAACATCTATATATATGCGCACATATATTTGTAATGGTAAACCCATAATGTAACTGTGACTGTGTGATGAATGTCAATGTAAGAGATGCATACAGCAGTGAAAAGGAAATATAAAATATGCGCCAGCAATAAAATGCAAATCTTATAAATAAACTCCAGCTATACATAATCCATGTGATCCATTAGATGTGCTCACAGTAGTTTAATCATAAAACACCAGATTTTCCTATGTTGTATATAATATGTGCACAACAAGTTTAATACACAGATGAATTCTCCAGATAGTGCGTGCAACAGTTATATTATAACCCAGTCCTCAAACTTGTTCTGGTGTGCGCAGCCAACAACTGATACAATTAAGGGACATAGCTACCAGTTCATCGTCCTGAACACACAGTGATAATAAACTGCTACAACTATACAATACATCTACTATGTAAATAGCCACACACAACAGTTGTAATTATGCACATACAGTCTTGTGGCTTAAAAATACAAACAATATATATATGGCCGCACAGAAATTATAATACGCAGTCCTTTATCGCATTACATACTTAAATCTTTCGCCATACATAGAAAACACATCACATTAATTCAAGGCGTTGTTTTTTTTTAAATTGTAGAACTAGCCATTCAATTCCATTCACAAGATAACACTCAGGTTTTTACATGAGAGAAAAAAAATGGTTTTCCAGAACACTGGCATCGCCTCCCTCTTCTTGTCGGCCCAATCCTTTTTGTTTTTATTCATATAGATAATTTTGCCTCTTACAAAAGCAACTTTTACAAGGTAATTTAGGCTTTTTTACAATTTAGCTATTTTATGAAAAGATAGCATGTTTTTTTTCTCCATCTTATCCTACTTTAAAAAAAATTAACATGTTTTATTTTTATCCTATTTTTAAACTAGAAAACATAGAAACTTCTGGCTTTTTTTTTCTGTCTGAGTGGCATGCACCTGCATCACTTATGAATAGTTTGATTTAGCATATGCTTTCACTATTTTAATATTTTTCTTAAGACACCCATTTTAAAAACCAAGTTTACTCTAATGTGTTCTTCAACTCACCAAGAAAGTTAAATTTAGCCTTGGCAAAGATTTTTACAATTCTAAACCTATTTTGATAGGGAGGTAATGATGCATCCTTTCTTTTCTTCTAATTTTAGTTTTCTAGGAGAAGTAATTTCTGAAGTATTTTGAGAAGGATTTGTGGATTGATTTTTTATGGTTTGGTTTTCTAGTTGGTTTTGAACTTCATCTTCTTCCTCTTTTGAAATGATTGGAGTGGCTTGATTATTGAGAATCCTTCTTGATCTTAAGTGGACTCCTTGTCAATTAATAGGGGGAATATGACAAGAAGAAAAAGAAAACTACTCAATAACATAAGTGCATTGAGTTGTTTTATTATTTGGATTAGGTGTGGGTTGTATAGTTAGTTATGGTCTTCATGGAAGATTGCTAGAAAGTAGCTACAATGGCCGCTACTACTAAGATAATTGGAATTTTTGCTGGGGAAATTATGGGGAAACCTATTACTATTGGGTCCTAAAGGAAGATCATTGCCGTATATATGGCCATTAATCATTTTGGGTTGGTTGTGGTGGATATTGTGGGTAAGACATATAATTAGTCTAGGGTTAATTAGGAAATTTAAATTGTTGGTTAGTACAAATTGAATTAAATACCCAATAATGGTTTTGAACCATACCTAGCGATTGTGGTGGCCATTACCACTCTTGGAAAATTAAATACATCTACTCAATATCCTCAATAGTTTTTAAATACATACCTTATAATTCAAGAAAATGGACTTCAACATTAGTTAATGGGAACTCCCTTAAGCAATGACTTTTCCTATATTTTGAGAAAAATATAGATATGAATTTCCACTTCTTCTGACTTCTTATGTTATGCACTTGACCAGTGAGAAAATAAGAATACTAGAAATACGAAACAATATAGCCTGAAAGACAGAAATATCACATGAAATGAGACAAGTTGTAAAGATATTTTATTATTTAGAAGAAGAATACAATGTTCACTTGCCACCTCGAGAGGGAAATCTCGAACAAAGCATATCTCAATTACACTAAGACTCGATACCTCTTCCATTCCTATATAAGACTATTTATAGATTTATGACATCCAAAACGTTGACTACTAGTGGTCTCTTACATAACATGGGTTAACCACTTTATTTATTAACTATTTCCTATTTATAACTAATTCTAGTCCCTTTCATATAGTGTGGGTCAACCACTTACAATTATTATTAATGTGGATAACCGCTTATGGGTTTTATTGACTCAACTAACTAACTATGACTCTGACGAGGATTAATACATGAATAAGGGAGTTAGGGTTGAACCCTAACATGCTCTCCTCCATCAAAAGAAACCTAATCCTCAAGGATGAATTTGAAAAACTACTAAAGAGTATTGGTTGGTTTCCATGTCCCATCTTCTAGAGAGGTGTCTTTTCACTCCATGAGGAATGCCTTGACCTTGCAGCCGTAGAGATGTCTCTAACGAGTACTGAAGACCTGTTTAGGTCAAATCTATAGTGAACCTTCCTCATCTAATTCTGGTAGACTGGTTTGAACCCTACAATTGTTCCACACAACTTTCTTCGGGCAGGATACACAGAAAACTGGGTGAATTTTTAAGGTAGCCGGAAAGGCCAGTTTTTAAGTGACTACAGCTATACAGTGAAGCACCTAATATGGCCCATAGAATTTTGGGGCTAGCTTCTAGAAGCCCTTTTCTCTTAGAGAGGTCTTATTGTAAGGATGGATTTGTAGGAACACCTAGTCTCCTACTTGAAGTGACCTCTCTAAATGGTGTTGGTTAGCCTATTACTTCACTCAATTATGATATTGACGTAGATTATCTTTGAGATGAGCGACCATGGAGTAACAGTTATGCAGGAGTTGATCAACTGAATATACTTTGGAAGCTCTAGGGATATAAGAAGTTGGTGAAGGTGGTAATTGGCCATACACTGCCTCATAGGGAATCATCTTAGTGGCTTCATGATAGTTAGTATTATACCACCATTCAGCTAAAGGCAACCAACTTACCCACTGATTTTTCTTATATAAGGTCAATCACCACAAACAGGTCTCCAAACATTTGTTGACAACTTTTGTTTAAACATCAGTTTGGGGATGATAGGTTGTACTCATTTGGAGGGGTGTGCCTTGTATCATGAAATGTTCCTACCAAAAATTGCTGGTGAAAGTGGGGTCTCGATCAGACACAATAGAAGTTGGTATGCCATGGAGTTTGAATATTTGGTCTGTGAAGACTTGAGCCACCAATGTTTGGGTAAATGGGCGTGGGAGAGCACAAAAAGGAGCATATTTGGAAAGTCTGTCAACAACCACCATGATGAAGAATGTGTTGTTTGACTTTAGGAGACCTGTAATGAAATCCATGGAACCATTTATCCAGGTGGAAGCAAGGAGTGATTAGGGTTCCAAGGTGACCGGTAGCTTGATCATTTCCCTTTTGTTGTGGTGGGATACTTCACATTTATCTACAAAACTAAGAATGTCATGCTCATGCTGGTCCAAAAGAAAGAGTGATGTGCACATGCATAAGTCTTCAGAAATCCTGAATGTCTAGCAATGGGAGAGGAGTGTGTATTTTCCAAGATGTCAGTTTTGGGGGTGGCGGTCAGGGCCAACACCACCCTATCCTTATACCAAAGAACCTCATCCTTCCAAGAGTAATCCTCAGAGGAATTAGGATCTACTTCTATTTTGTTAATGAGATGGGATAGAAAATGTTGGGAGAACCATTCATGACGGGCTTCTCGAATCCAATTTGGTATGGGTAAAGAGGGGTATTATAAGGTACCCTCATCCTCAAGTTAGCATGATAAGTCATGAACCACTACATTTTCACGCCCCTTATTGTAAATTATCTCATAATCATATCCCAACATTTTTACAAGCCATTTATTTTGTTGTGGCAATGATAGACACTGCTCTAGAAAATATTTTAGGCTACGATGGTCAGTGAAGATTTGGAAACAATGACCCAATAAGTATGCTCGCCAAGTGTTTATTGCATGTAATATGGCCATCATTTATTTCTCATATATAGATTGACCCAAAATTTTTCCATTAGGTTATCGAGTGGTAAAAGTTATGGTCTACCTTCCTATATTAATATTGCACCAGTGCCCATACCCAAAGCATCACATTCAATCAAAAATGATATGATTTGATGAAATTTTGTAGTATCAATACTAGAGTGGAGCATATGGCCTGTTGGAGAGTCAAGAAGGCTGGTTGAGTTGTGTTAGTATAGAGAAATTATTTTTTCTTGAGAATATTAGTGAGGGATCTAGCAATTCATCCATAATTGTGGAAAAAATTGTGATGGTAACCCGTGAGACCCAAGAATCCCCAAAAACTCTTCAAGGTTTGTGGTTGGGGGAAATTCTACATTTCCTGAATCTTTTTTGGATCAATCCTCACTTTGTCATGGCCCACAATGTGTCCCAAATACTCTACTTCTTCCATGCAAAAAGAGCACTTTGATAATTTGAAAAATAATTTGTGTTCTTAGATCAATTGCAATATTTGGTCAACATGATGAAGGTGTTTGTCCCGTGTTATGTTGTAGATGAGAATGTCATCGAAAATAACCAGGGAAATTTTTTTGAGATATGGTTTTAGAAGGTTTTTCACAAGGCTTTTTAAAGTGGATGGAGCATTATAAAAACCAAATGGAATGACCAAGAATTCATAATGACCTTCATGAGTTTAGACGATTGTCTTGGGAATGTCAACTTCCTTGATGCGTATTTGGTGATAGCCTGAGTGGAGGTCTATCTTGGTAAAAAAATTATCACCATGTAGTTCATCAAGCAGATCATCAACTACTGAAATAGGGAATTTTTCCTTGATAGTGAGTTTGTTAAGGGCCCTAAATTCGAGACACATGCACCATTCTCCATCATTCTTTATAACCACGAGGACTAGAGATGAATAAGGTTTGGTGTTGGGATGAATAATATTGGCTTTGAGGAGTTACTTGATGATTTTTTCAATTTAATTATCTTGTGGAAAATGATATCGATATGGACGGACATTTGAAAACTCGACACTCAGGACCAAGGGGATGATATGATCATGTTCACCCATGGAGGGTGGGAGCTCCTTACATTTGTCAAAGACCCACTGGTGGAAATATAATACCAATTGCATATCAGGATGAATATGAGGAGGAGTGGATTCAATGGCTTGGATGGCATTAAATTGATCTATTACCCCATGACGACATTTTTTTAAAATATTCTCCATTCGATGCAAGCTGATGATAGTAGGAGAACCTCGCTAGATTCCCCTCATTGTATGAGTGTGGTAATTCTTCTTAAAGCTCATATGTAACTCCTAGAAATCCATTGTGATAGGCCCTAGTGTGTGAAGCCATTCAACACCGAGGACAATGTTGTAACCACCATTTTCAATGGAAAAAATGTGGGTTTTGAGGTGATAATCCCCCATCTAAAGATTAATATTTTCATAGTGTCCTTCACATTCCATGGTCCCCCCATCAACGATAAGGGCTTGGAAATTAGATATCGCCCATAAAAAATAATGAACAGCTCCTTCTACTCTCTTATGGAAAACGTTATGAGTGCTTCCACTATCAATTAACACCACTACTAGCCGATGTTTAAATAATCCTCGGATTTTGAGAGTCATGGGTGAAGAAATTCTAGCCAAGGCATGTAGTGATATAACTAGATCATTTGGCATAGCTATGAGATCATTGTCTAGGTTAGTTTGGGGTTCACTTGCTTCTTCCTTAGACATTCAATGGATATAGCTTCATCGAATGAGCTAGTTTAAGTAGTATCAATTTGAAATAGTTTTGGTTCCTTCCATTTATGTCCTAGGGAGTACTTTTCATTATAGTAGTAGCAGAGTCCTTTCTTCCTTCCTTCAGCTATGTCTGTCAAAAACACATTTTGAACCTTAAGTGTTTGGATGGGGCCAGTAGTCTCGATGGAACATGCATTTGCGGTGAGATTTGGACGATTGGACTTGACATTTAGGGTGATGGCTACATCTAAGGCCTTGAGGCATGAATCCAAGAAAGTTGTTGAGTGATGCTCAAACATGGGCTTGAATGGCTTCCTTTAGGCCACTAATGAAACATTCAAATTAAAAGTCATCTCTTAGTCCTTCAGTTTTGATGGCCAATTGTTCAAAGGCTATAATGTAGTCCCTTACTTGTTACAGATCCATTTGGACACATCAATCCCATCATGTAGATCAATGGTTTAGGGCTCATCAAACCTTAATATCTGTTGCTACATGCCCTAAACAAGTCACTCCTTTGAATTCCTCCTTCCTAGATAGTTTCATGACTTGAAGACATCCAGAAATGGCCTCTAGAGGGACCAACGCAAGTAGGCCCATGTAAAGGTGCACCACACAACAGCTAAGTCCATGCTAGGGTGCTTATGTACCTTTCAATAGTGTTAAGCAAGGGCATCCCCTCTCCCTCCCATCGAGAGAGATAGGCACTTTGTTTGGAAAATTTGTTGAAAAAAGTAAGTTGATGGGACGTGTCCGCTATGTCCTTCAATGAAGAATCTCATTCTGTCTGTAGAGCACTTAAGCTTCCTTTCACCTGTGCTAGGCGATTTTGAGTGAAATTCACATAGGGTTTGGGGAATATTCTTATCTTTTGGAGTCATCTAGAACGTTCCCTCACTTATCAAATCCTATGAGCTCGAAAATGGATGAGGAATGAGTTAAGATGCATCCTATCCTCTCATCCCTTCCTCCATGGAACTAATTCTAAGTATGGAAGGCCATTCAATACCACCATTTATAAATAAACATCCTTCATCTCCCTGTAAATTGACCAATCATTTAAGTGATCAGGGGTTGGATTATGTTGAATTGTAAGGAGATAATGTTTCTATGAGAGTTGGCTTTGAAGAAAGTATTGTAATGCTACAAGTTTTTCATGATTTTGTTGTGATGTGAATGGGATCCAAGCTGGAGTAATGACTTTGAATTAAACACAAATGGTTGTATTTCCTTATTCTATTCAATAAAGTGATTGAACCTTTCTCCCATATGTTTGTATTATTTTATACTACTTATATGTTTGAAATGTATCTGATTCCATTCACTTATATTCAATAGATCTTTTGCTTTGATCGGTTCTTTGTTTTCTGTTGTATTTATGGGTACTTCTCAACCGTATTAAGTATGGGAAGGAGCGATAGGAATGATACAAAGAAGATGAGAGGAAATAAGAACTACAAGTAGGTCTTCTCATCTTCTCATCTTATCTATTTCTTATATGGAAAGACTAAAATACTTTAAGTTGTTGTTCTAGAGATGCCTACTTATCTTGGGAATTAGCATTTATTCATAGATACCAAATTCTCCAAAACAAATTGGCGACTTCACTAGGGAAGACCCTCTTTCCTAGAAGCTTATCCACCTCCTGGGACATCCTTGTAGACCTTACTTTTGTTCATAGATTGTAATTCATCTCTTTTGCATTGAAAATTTGGTCAAAACAGTGTCAAATTGCCTTTTGAAATGGCTCACTGTCACCAGCATAGGTTTGTGAGGGACATAGTGCACTGCAAAGCACCCTTGGCTTAGGGACAATGCTCTGAAGTGCATTGTCTCCCATTCAAGGCTGCGCTGATCCTCCTAGGGTTAGTTTCCCACCTTTGAAATGTGTTTTTGCCATCTTTTCTTTGTTTGTTTGTTTTTTTATTGATCAATGAATGTTATGTTTCAAAGAACAAGTCTCTATCTCCTTGTCTAGACCTACTTTGACTTGATTGATTAATGTTTCTTAAATGTTTTCTTTGTCATTATCAGTCTATAGTCACAGTTAGAATATACTTGATTAATATTCGTTGGAAAGAAAGTGTCATAAAGTCTTATTTTCCTTCGAAACAGAACTGTCGTAAAAGTCTTTGTTCTTATGAAAGAATGATTGATTATATATGCATATTTCTTTTTGTTCATATTCACATTAAGGAAATCGTAAAACAATACATGCATGTTGCATTGAAAAAGTTTCTATATGCTCATAGGAATAGTGTAGGGAAATTACATTAGATTATGCTCTTTGATCTTTAATTGAAAGAACTCTGATTACTCTATCCCTAAGTAGCTAGGATTTTCATCATTGAATTCAATAGAAAGAATGCTTATCATGATAGTTGCATTCCTAGGAATTTTAGAATACATCACATGGTGAACTTGAAAGGAAAATTCCTAAGCAAGATCAACTTAAAATTAACATCAATTTACCTAATGGAGTATTGTCATTAACGAAAAAATTTAGTGGTTTTAGGCTAGAGACGTGTTCTAGAGTCATAAAACAAAGCAGTTGTCACTAACTTGTCTACAATACATCCCGAGTGTGATACCTCATTCCATGTGTGTGAATAAACATAGCTCGTCCATGTACCTTCGGGTATATAGGGTGGTGTTACAATATGTAAAGTATATGGGAATGCTCTCACTGTGTGGTTTTGAATTAGATAATTCTTATATAGATTGGGCCTCCACTTACCCTTTTGAGAAAGGAGATACCCTTCCATTGGGATCAGGTTGCGCAAGATTCCTTTGATGCTCTTAAAGATACCTTAACTAGAGCTTCATTAATGTATTCTCCAAGTTATCAAAATGACTATTACCTATATCTCTTTGTTGCGATACAACCATTGGCATGGTTTTACTCCAAGTGGAAAATGAGGTTGAACATCTGATTTATTACTTGAGATGTAATCTATCTGATACAAAAAGTAAGTACTCTTATGTCGAGAAACTAGCTTTGGCAGCTGTGCAAGATGTTCAAAGAGTTTTCCATTACATCCTACTCCAGAAAACTACTGTCATTTCAGATTGCAACCTTATGAAATACATTTTGTCACGTCAATTGCTGGGGGACAAATACTCAAAAGGGATAGTCATTTTACAAGAGTTTGATCTAGAATTCATTAAGTCCAAATCAAAGAAATCTCTAGTTTTCACAGAGTTACTTTGTGACCTTCTCTCGACCTCCATTGATTCAACATATGAACCATTGATTTTGGATGAGTCTCTATTTTTTATATCATCATCTGATGCATGGTATGGAGATATACTGATTTATCTCCAAACCCAAACTTTCCGACCTGATACCTCTCACTCGCAACCCTGATGTATTCAATACCAAGCCAAAGATTATCTGATCGTTAGTGACACTCTTTACCGTCGTGGTGTCGATACAATTTTACAGAGGTTCCTCAGGTGCCTGTGGTGGACACTTATTTGGATATGAAACCGTATAGAGAATTCTCCGTGCTAGTTACTTCTGTCCAAATATGTTCAAAGATTGTATTATTGCTATTAGAGGTTGTCATGCATGCCAAATATATGGCCGAAAAACTAGATTACCACCTACACCATTGCATCCGATCATTGATGTTGTACCATTTGCCAAATGGGGCATTGACTTCATGACATGTAACCCCACCTCAGCCGAGGGGCATGCGTATATTATAGTCGTTGTTGCATATTTCACCAAATAGGCCAAGGCGATGCCAACATTAAACAACAGTGGTGAAACGACTACTCTTTTCTTTTTTAAGCATGTGGTTTCCTGCTTTGGTGTACCACAAGCCATAGTTATAGATCATGGGTCGCACTTTCGCAATCACATGATGGCTGACTTGACTACTAAGTTAGGGTTTTCCATGATAGTTCTACCCCTTATTACTAGCAAGCGAATCGACAAGTTGAGGCCATCAACAAAATCCTAAATCAAATGTTGCAGAGAATGATAGGGGTTCATAAGAAAAAGTGGAACTTAATCCTGTACTCTACCTTGTGGGCATATCGAACCTTGGTGAGAAATGCAACTAGATTCACACCCTTTCAATTGGTGTATGGTTTGGAAGAAATCTTACCAATACAATACAGAATTTCATCTCTCAAACTCGTGATTGACCTGTTACTTGACACTTCTAAAGAAGAAGCGTGTTTCTTGGAATTAATCCATCTGAATGAAACCTATTTTGATACCACATTGGCTAACAAAGTGCATAAGAAATGAATTAAGCCACAATATGATAGAAATGTCAAGCCTCGTATCTTCTCAGAAGGTGACCTAGTCTTGCTTTACGATCACAAAGTTGATAAACTTGGAGTAGGGAAATTCAAACCAATGTGGATGGGTCCTTATATTGTCAAGCGTGTTATGGAAAAAGGTGCCTACAAGTTAGTAGATTATGATGGGATTCTATTTTCGTAGCCCCAAAATGGATTGTACCTCAAATGTTACTATTCTTGATTTGGTGTAGTAAAAATCACTGTACATATGCTTTCATTGCATGTGTGTGTGTATATTTTAAAGCTTTTATCTTGTTAGTAATCCACTTTGCATTTGTTGTAGATGTCAGTGTATTCAGAACCTTTTGTTTGTTATGCCAATGGTGCTAGTCATAGTACGCAAAACTTGTCTTCTATAGCATGGGCTATTTTCACTCCAAGTGGCAAGTTAGTGAGTTTTCAAGTGATTTGTATCGGTCGATTGACAAAAAACATCGCTGAGTATAGCTCGTTGATTGAACTTCTCTTTGATGCCATTTCACTTGGCATTTGCTGAATCATCATTAGACTGGACTCGCAACTCATTGTACTACAACTAACAAACATTTATACTATCTGAAATCCAACAAATTTCCATATCTTCCTTAGAGTTCGTATTTTGGAAAGGCATTTTGAACACATTCAATATCAACATATTTTAAGCGATCTTAACACATTAACTGATTCTCTATCAAATTATGTGTTAAATAGACATTTGCGACACATGTAAAAGTAATATTTTCAATTCATATCATCAGTTGAATAGGATTGCATATAACCATAGAAAACTCTGAAAGTAAAATAGATATGTGTTTTAAAAGTTTTCACAAAATTTGTGTCCAAGACACGTTTGGTCATCTGACCCAAAAAACTCAAAATGCATGCAAAACATCCTAATTAGATCTAGTGGTTCTCATGATAACAAGTCACAACCTATGCTATCATGCGCAAAATCCTTGCCGAATGACTAAGAACACCAATAGTGTGGCACTACAACCTCATAGGTAACTCCTTGATCTGGACATCTGCAATACGAAGGGTTAATCCCTCTATGTGATCCTGCAACTCTAATAAGTTATCATCCAAATCTAAGTATTGGATAACTACTCTCCCAATGTTTCTCTGCGCTGACCCACCTGTACCCTGTTGATGCCCCATAGGTCGAATAGCATCCACATATACATGAATAAGAATGATTTTAGTTTAGTCTTGGAAACATTAAAAACACAAAAAACATGTAGAAATGTGAAAAAATCAAAAAACGCTTTTGGTCAAACAATTTACCCATAGCACCCCATTGTCCTCCAACTGGTAGAATCAACTATGGATCTCCACAGAAATCCTTCCCTAAGTATGGATGCTCCTTGATGACAAGGTGTTTTCAATCGATCCAACTGAAGAATGCAGTGGAAAAAATTATTGTTGACTGACTCACATGTCAAGCCATCAATTTGACCCACCTATACATACGTGGATCTCTAGGACTAGCTACACCCAGTGACACATGTTGTGGTTGCATCAATGGGATTCTATCTAAGGTAAAAGAGATTAAGATCAAACCATAGCAGAAATTATTCGTCTTACCACTTTTTACCTTGGTCAGTTGTTTTTTCATTGAAGAAAGCACAACCTCACACAAGTTGAAAACTTTTGGCTCTAGACACTCTAATGCATATTGCATATATGATCCGTTCACCAGATGTAGTGTCACACTTCCAGCGAATTTTGCAATTGTGAAGAGGATCGCTCTCAAAGGAAAATCACCTACATCCCTAATGTTTATTTTCCCATCCTTGCTAGGTTTTGTACGTGGCCGACAAAACTGTCTAGTATAATCTCTCATCGATTCACTTGCACGGGAAAATCTAGAATGTGAGATAGGGGCACCTCACCTTGACAGTCTGTTAAGAAAGTAAATATCATCAATGGTAATAGGGACCATCTTGTCCCTAATGTGAAGAGCCTGATTTGTCGAATCCCATGCATGAACAAGGAACTGTAGTAGTTCTATTTTTTGCGTCATTCAAGAAAACTTGAATTATTTGAGTAACCCACATTTTTTGAGGGCCTCAACTGTACCCAGATTGTTTAGGGAAACCATGTCTTATTCTCCATGCCCTCTTTCTTGCCATGTAATCTACATTCTAATCTGATGAAAGCCTGAAAAACAATCATAAGCTTAGTTAGGATCCTTTCTATGCAAGAAAAAGGACAAATTTTGGAGCAAACAACTAAATCAAACTTGGGAAACTCAACCAGCATAGCCCAGGCATAGATATAGTGCATTATAGAGCATGCAACCTTCTATATGGGTGCTCTTTAGTATAGTTTTCAATGTGAAAGCCTACGCTTATCCTAGGGCAAAAGAATGAAACCCTAGGAGTCCCAAAAAATCCTAAAACTTGCATGAAATGACAAAAGAATGACTTGAAAAGAAAGAAGAGAGGTTAGGCTCCTACCTAGTCTAGATGGCTCAAGAAATGGTACACAGAATCTCTTGCAATCAACTGATGAAGTTCGAGGTAAAAAACTAGATCATAGCACAAAATTGAATGGTAAGTTCCAAATGGTAAAATGTCATGGTAAAAACATGTTTTATGTTTATTTCATGTTCCTTAATCAAGTAAACATTACTATTTTCCTATTTTTTCCTATGAAATAGGTATTTTTAATCCATTTGGTGGTGTTTTGAGCAGGTTTTGTGGCTTGTTATCACTCAGAATTTTCTCTAGAAGTTATTAGAAGAAAGAAAATGACCGAGGTAACCACAAACCAAATTTAAAGCATAGGATCTAGCCAACCTATGGCTCAAAGAGGGATCTCTCTATATCATTTAGCTTAGTTTGTTGAGATTTTAGGCTAGTTATGAAGGTTCATGGGGGTTTTTGATTTGTATTGAAGATTGGATGGTGGAATCCTTAAAGCAGATGGATAGAAATGATGTCTTTAGACCATTGGGCTATGGAGTCAATAGAAGGGTAGCATAACTTGAATTAATTCACTAAAGGGAGTCTTCAAAGGTCAAGCTAATAGAGTACAATGTAGGATTTTGGGTCAGATGGGTGAAATGGTCTTAACCAGGGTGAGAGAGCAATTGAGGATTTTCAAACCGGGATTAAAATGAGGAACAGGGGGTAATCGAAAACAAAGGTAAATTAAGAATCCTTTGCTATATATTATAGGGAGACGACCTAAACTAAGGAGAAATTAAGAATTCCCTAACTTATATAATCAGTCAAAGACATTTAAATGCATAACAATTAAAACAGAGTGCAATTAAGCAAATTCTAAGATATCATTCCATGTTATAGCATTCAAATACAGAAATACATTAAAGCTTGTAGAAAAACTTTAAGAAAGATAACAACAACATGAGAAAATACTTGTTTTCACTTTGCTCTACACATAAATCATGTGAAATATCTTGTCTTTATTCATCAATCTAGCTTGCTAGTTGAGTTAGTGATACAATTGCTTTACAGTTTTTTGATCAAGAAGTCTATAGAAATGTCTAAGAACCCACCCTACATACTTCAATTTTTGAAGTATTTATACAAAATTTTATTACAAAATATATCAAAATAACTTGAGATTTAATATAGGAAATGCAAATATCTTCTTGCATGAAGATAGAGATAGCTATTGAATTGCTTTCATGTTGTCCCATTTATTTTGGTGTTGTTGGCCTTTATGTTTGGTTTGTAGCCCTTTATGCTCTTTTTTGTTTTAACTTTCACGCCGGAGGCTCTAGTTACTTTTGGCTTTCATCTGATACTCTTTGGCACTAATTCTCTTTAACCATGCTAACCTGCCTTTACCTTTTACCCTGCTGACTGTACATTAACCATTTTACTACATTTTACTACAATAAATCGGTCAATTTTTCCCATGACTCAGCATTAGGTAACATGATTTTCAACATCCTTCTATATATCTCATCTTCCTTGGTATACTTAGCAAAATTGGGCCTAGTGATGAATAGGTGTTTCACCTCATGCTGGAGGAAAAACAGGTTTTTGAATGTCTGGTAAAGGACTTTCCCTGTTGGCAACATCTTTATTGATGATGTACTGGCCTGCTCTTTAGTTAGCTCTCTAATTTTGTTGTTATAATCCTATTGTGTCATGAGCTTGTCATTTATGACCAAGGGACTGGGTAACCCTTTCTCTCTCAAAATTTGAAATTTGGTCATAAATCTATCAACTGCTACTTGCACATTTTGACATTTGTCACCCAAGTTTATCATTAAGTTTCTTTTGGAAAGGAACTTTCTTACCTCGAAAAATGTTTCTGTCCTATCCTCTATATCCAATTCTTGAAGTTCATACTTGTTTTTACTATTGAGGAAGTGGATAAGTCTAGTTGCATCTTCAAGCATGTCTCCTAGTTCTTCCTTGACTTTTTGGATAGCTTTTGCAGCTACATTTATCAAGTCTATCTATTCAAAAATCACTTGAAATGATGGCCAAATATCATTGATAGAGTCAATGGTATTGGCCCATAATAGTTCCTTGGCTTTCCCAAGGGGTTCCTTTAGTGTTCGATCTTTCTCCATTGCTTTTAATCTTTCATTCATTCTAGCAGCTTTCTGCACTTCTTCCTTGTGCATGATCTTGGCAAGCTTGCAATCTATTTCCAAGCTTGTCACCTATTCTTTTAGTTTGTTCATTTCTATAGCTTAGATAGACATTTCCTCCATGGCTTTGACCAACTCTACAACTTTTTCTCCTGATGCACCTGCTACTAATGTAGACATTATTGAAACTGGTTGTGTTGTAGGCATGGGAGCTGTGGGGGCCAATGAGGCTACCAGTGTTGAAGGGAGTGTTGTTGAGACTATTGGGATGACATTTGCAGATGTAGTGGCAAAATCACTTTGATTCAATTGAATTAAATTGTCTAGTTCTTTCTCTATCTCTTTTAACTCATCATTAAGTTTTAGGACCAAGTCCATCAACTCTTCATCTCTATTTTGGCTCTTTAAGACCTCCTTTGTTTGAGGATGCTACAGCTAAGGTATCTTCAATTTTTTTCAGCACGGCAATGTCATCATTCTTCTTCTTTATCAGCTATTTAGTGGCTTTAATATCTTTGGGATCATGTCCCAATTCAATCACTTAGTCTTCCAAAGACTTTATTCTAGTATCCTTGGCCTGTGAGAAGGCCTTCTCTAATTGATATTTAGCTGAGATATCACTCAATGAATTCTGCAACTGATGAACAACTATGGCTTTACCTATGAGGGTGGAGTATATCATCTCTCTAGCCTGTTTGTACAGTTCAATTTGGTCTATGGGATGAATATCCTTTGCAATCACTTCAAAATCAACTCTCTTGAAATCTTCTAATGTCCTTGGCTGTTGTGTAGTTGGTTTTATGAAGGACGTTTGTAATTTTCCCTCTTTGATGTCGAAAGCAAACATCAACCTTGTCTAATTGGTAGATGTGAGTTTGAGATACTGAGCATTAGTTTGGGCCTTTAGTATCTCACTTCTCATTTTGATCTCTTTATATTTGTCTTTTATATCCTTATCCTTATCAGCAGGCCTACTGAATAAGGATACTTATACACTTAGCTATCTTTCCAAAATATGGGTCTATGATGTAGATGGCCCCTATGTTTCCTCAGATAGAGATGTGCCTTTACTTCTATCTTGCTCGGTATCAATTATTTCTACTGAAACCTCTATGTCTTCCTGCTTTAAAACATGATTTACCCTAGGTATTTTTCTCTGACTGGTCCCATACTGTACATTTAATGTGCCCATACCCGAAATTGAGGGTTCCTCCCTAGTCCTTTTGGTGTTATTTTCCCCATTCTGAGGAGTCAACATGATAGGAGGGGTGCTCATGGTTGGCTCTTGCTGTTTAGGTACCTGTGGAAGTGAGCTCTCATCAAACTATCTTTCTAAGTCACATAAGACTCTACATCTACCTTTGTACTATCTCTGTCTACAAGAGTGTTTTCCACCCACTCATATTTATTTGCATATCTTTCTATCTCTGGTATGGGGTGGTGAATATAAGGTCCCAACTTGGGCTTCTTCCTCAATCTGGTCATAAATTCTTGAGGGTCATACCTCCACATGAAACTCACTTGGAACTTCATTTGCTGCAAAATTTGATCTGCCTCCTTCCTTGCCTCTCTAGAATTGTAGATGAAGTGGCCTAACTGGCTTATTACTTTGAACTATGATCTTTTCTTGGTCGAGACAAAATTTATCTCATCAGAGTTCATTATTAGTCTATAGTAATCTAGAGCAAAAAACCTCATGGGGAGGTATTTGGGTAGTTTATATGGTGCAAGCTGGCAACCATAAATCATTATCTCTGTGGTTTTGGTAAAGGTACCAATCCCCCACTTTGCTTTGTTTAGACAATTGAAGGAGACTTTTGATCTCTGGACTTATCTTGGGTGGAGGGCTTCCTCTTAGCATGGTCGTGACTGGATGAACAAAAGAATCTATGAAATCTTAATAGGTATATGGTGATTCAGACTTGTGGAACAATGAGGTCCAAAAAATGACAGACTTGGGTTGGCCTTTGGTATCTAGCTTCTGAAGGGGAAATGGAAATCTGTTTGGACGATAATATAGGAACATATGGTAGAGGACAGATGAGTATTTGAACACTCTTTCATTGTGCATCCTGGTGAATTGTTCATGCATTTTCTCAGCTATGAACTCAGCATAATTGTACACAACAATAGGAGGGTGTCCTGGGGTATAGATTGACATGAAGGCCAAGACAAGTTCATCAACAAATTCATCAACAGAGCAGCCTAGAGCAGATGATATCATGGTGATGATTTGCTTGCCCCTTTCAGAGAACATGGCATAAAGATATTGGGGGGGAGGGGATTTTAGGAGTGTACTGCTCTTCAACAATGAAATCTTGGAATAATTGGGCCTGTCTAGATGGACTTAACTTGGAATATTGGTCTAACAAATCTCTAACTGAGAGTGGAGTCAGGTTTGGTCCTCGTTGGAGTTGCAGCATTTCATTTATGGAATCAGCTGTAATGGTGAATAGAATCTTTTGGTCAGGGGACATTACAACTCTTAGGCTGGGAATGTAACACGCATGGCATTAGTGGACATTTTAAGGGAAAACAGGTACCTGTGGGAATTGGTATTTGCGAAAATTTGACTTCCAAAGGCCAATATCATCAGCATGGTTGAGGTATCTATCCCTACTTAAGAAATGGATTTTAAGCAAGAGGCCCTGGGCAGTTCTATCCTTAATTTGGAAATCCTTATCAGCCAAGGGAATGTGATCGAGGTCCAAATGGGGAGTTGTGATAGGTCTAACATCCAAGGCAATAGGGGTAGCCATAATTTAGTTCTTGTAGATTTTAATTAGGCTTTACATGTTTATTCAGAAGTTTTTCATAGCAACTGGGATTTTTCAGAGGGTTTAACCATGGGTTTCAAAATTTAAAGTATTTATTCAATTAATTTTACTTAACTAAAACACAATACAAGGTTGATAATTTCCCAATTTGAAAGGGCAAGTGATAATTTGTGGTAAAATACTTGGAATTTGGTGACTAATCTAGAAATTTGGAGGTAGTTGCAGAGGTCCGAATGGTTCTAGTATGGTCTGACAAGTCAATTGGGATTTCTGCGGCTTCTTCAGGAGTGAATTCGGGCTTCAAATCATGAAATTAAATTTTGCAGGTGTCGCATTGGCTTGCAGAGGTTAATAGAGGAAAAGAGTGAAAAAAATGAGAAAAGGGGCTTCTCTTCCTTTTATGGCGCAACAATTATTTTTTGGCATCAATTCTATGAATGAATAGTAGGTGATTTGGTGAGTGGAGCAGGGAGGCGATATTGGATGGCCATCGCACTGCTTGTGTGGTGTGGGTGGTTTTTAAAAGGGGTCACCAATCTACTTTAGAGCATGACACGTAGCATTAAGGGAGTCGGGGAAAACTTCGTTATCAGGTGGGTAAAGGTCAGCTATTGGGCTCGGCTGATATGGCTGTGGTCGGTTAGATTTGGGTGCTTTTAATCTGATGGTAGTCGGGCAGAGAATATGTATGAAGGAAATGAATGGGAGTTGGGGGGGGGCAGGGATTTTAATCACATTGGTTTGGGATTAATTAGGAATTAATCCTGGCTTAAGCGATCAGGCGGGGCTTAATCACGGAATTAGGGTACCAGGTGAGGTTAATGATGGGATTAACTTAGGTTTATCAGGATTAGGTAGATTAATTCAGGCTGTATCGGATATTGGTAATTTATATAGTTTTTATTAAAACTAAGGGTTGGGATATTTATTTTAGGGGTTTAATTAATATACGAGAAAGAGGTAATTATGGGGGATTTATATAATAAAATTAATAATTAATACGAAATGTGGTGGAGTGGGTTTTTCCTCAAGTAAAAATGTAAAATGTAATTTTTTGCGCGCATAAGCTCAATACTTAGGATAAAAGATTTTTTGTGGGTTTTTGGGTGAAAAGGAATTTACATAAAGTTGTTTTTTCTTTTCGTAGGCAAAAGATTTTAACCATAGGAAAAGGGGGTTTTATTAAGGAAACGAAGGGGGAATAGAATTTATGAAGTGGATTCTAGCACTTGTGTCCATAAGTCATTACGTTGAGGGTCGGGTCCCTCCAAAAATCATAGAAATGCTCTAAACCTCTTTGAATTAAAGGATTTAAGTACTTGGAACTTATTTATGGGAAATTAGTAAGTAGAGGGGTGAAATGACTAAGGAGATGTTAAATAAACCAAGTTGTAAACCATTGTCCTTGCTTTGTTTACTGCTTATGCACATTTGAAAGATGTATTTAAACATGGCATAAGTGCTTTTGAGTAATCACTTGATATTTATGCAACCTTTCTTCTACTTACCCATTTACTCACCCTACCACTTTTCTTCATTTTATTTGGGTTCATTTAGGCTAGCAAACCCTTATCAATCCTTTTCTTTTACAAAGTAGACTATCTAATTCTAACCTTATACCATCCAAGGGCTTAGATTAAACTGATGAGCTCCTTTTATTTTCTCTACCTACCTAATGATCTACCAAAATTAAACTGTTTGGTCAGATTTTATTCTCTAACTATAAACATAAAATTCAAAGCATGATATACTCAAGATTAAACAGTTTGATTACCATGTATTGTGGCATGAATAACAAGTTGCACACAATCATTATTATGCATAAAAGTAACTATTAGTGGCATTTTAGATTTTCTCACTTTCATGGTCTCTTTTTGTTTTTTTTGGGGTTCATATATTTTCATTTTTTTTTACATTTTCTCATTCTTTTTGTCCTTTGAATATTCTTTTAGGCATACCCTCTTCACATTTTTTAATTTTTTTTAATATGGAAAACATTTGTAGAAAGAAAATGTATGTATAATATTACAAGGCTTAACCTTAGTCATTCAAAATTATGACTCCTACTGGTATAAGAACCTAATAATGGCTCCACTTGGGGATGGCATTTTCTAGTGAAATATCAAGAACTTTAAAGATCAGTGGCCTTTCAATTGTTGCTAATGTTACCTAGCCAGGTGTTCTTCCGCAAATCTACATTATTGATACTTATGACAGTAAATCCTTTAAAGCTTAGGGCCTTCTCTTCGGGCTTCAACTCCAAAAATCACCATCCAATCCAAACTAGACTTTTGAAAATAGAATATATAGAAATGGGAAATGAAAATTAGTAACTAGGTTCAGAGTAGTGTTTTAGCATCCTATGATTCATTGGCCCACCTTCTGCATCTGTACCATCAATTTCTCTCGCGAAGAAAGCATTATTTCCTTTGTAAGAATAAATGACATAGGGACCTTTCCATAGGAAATCAAATTTCCCACGTTTACCTTTGTCTTCCTCCCTTGAATCCAACTTGAGCACCTTGTCACCAAGGTAGAAATCTTCAACCTTGGTTCTCTCATCAAAAATCTTTTTAACCCTTTCCTGCACAACTTGAGACCTGATATAGACTTCTTCTCTAGTTTTTTGCAGATGAATAGTTTGGTTGATTCTTCTTTGGATACTATTTGGTTCAACCTACAATTCTTGAAGTATCTTCATTATTGGTACTCCCAAAGAGGATGGAAAGACAACTTCCATCCCATAAACTAGTTGATAGGGAGAAGTACCAATTGATTTCTTAGTAGTCAATCTACCTACGCATAAGCCATTGACTAGCTTTTTATTCCAAGTTTTCTTATTGTCTTCTAGTAACTTCTTGATGATGTTTACCAGGCTTTTGTTTGAGGATTCTACCAGTCCATTTCCTTGAGGGTCATAGGCTATAGAATGGCCTAGAATGATATGATACTTATTTTAGAAATCTATCATTCTATTGGATTTAAAGGTTGCTGCATTATCAGTAATGAGCTTAGTTGGACATCCAAATCTTGATAGAATATTGGTTTCAAGGAATATTATGATAACAGTGTCTTTGGTTTGCCTTGAAGGTATGGCATCTATCATTTTGTGAAGTAGTTTGTGGCTATGAGGATCCATTTGTGTTGGGCAGAGGAGGGTGGGTGAATTTCCCCAATGAAGTCTAAACCCCATTGTTGAAAAGGTATTTCAGCAGAGATTGGATTGAGAGGTAAAGGTAAAATATTTTTCTTCCCCTCAAAAATTTGACATTTGTGACTGAAGGTCACATATATTTTGACATCAGTAAACAAGGCAGGTCAGTAGAAACCAACTCTAAGGATTTTATCTATAGTTGTCTTCCAGTAAAGGTGTCTTCCACATTCACCTACATGAAACTCTTGCAAAACTTTGTCAAATTCATCTTTTAATAAGAAATTAAGAATAATATCTTCATGATCTCTCCAAAACAGAGCATTGTCTAATATACAAAATTTCAAGGATTTCATCTTTAAAAACCTGCTTTTAGTTCTAGATAATTCAGGAGGAACTTGTAAGTTTAGTAAAACATAAATAATATCAGCATACCAAGGTGGTTCAATAAAGGCCTAGCTGATTAGTGGAGTTGCCATCTCCTCTTCATTATCTATTGCTGCAATAAAGTTTATATCCAAGGCTCGATAGTTCAATTCAGCCATGAGATTGGCTAAAACTTGGTCCTTGATTAACTTAGTAGATTTGATTTCTATATCATACTCTAAAATAGTAGCAATCCACTTTCCCCTCTTTCCATCAGGACCATCCTGAGTTAGGATGTCTTTGACTACTGAGTTTGGAACGTAGGCTACTATATGAGAATATAAGATGTATATGCTAAAGTCCTTAATGGATTTGACTAAAGCCAATGCTTTTTTTTCCATTATATTATATTTCAAGGGGGCATCTCTCAGGGATTTGTTAAAGAAAGCAATGAGTTGTTCATAGCCCTGTTCATTCTTCTGCAATAGAACTGCAACTATTGTGTGCTCAGAAGTAAAGGAAAACAAGATGAAATCTCTATCAAATTTAGGAATGATTAACACAGGTGTTTTAGTTCAGGCCAGTTTAATGTCTTCAAAGGATTTTTTAGCCTCAACACTCCATTTTATGGTGGAATCAGTTTTCAACATATTGTTTAGTGATCTAATTAATTTTTCCAGATTAGATATAAATCTTCTAAGAAAATTATTTTTTCCTAAAAGAGCTTGTAACTCTCTAATGTTCCTTAGGTGTTGTATTTGCAAGATGGCTTCTATTCTCACAAGGTATATTATTACACCATATTTTGAAATTATGTGACCTAACAACTTGCCTTCTTCTAACCCAAACAAGGAATTTTTGGGGTTCAAGGAGATTCCAAATTTCCTGCATTTAATAAAAACTTGTCTTATATGATCCAAATGTTGATTGTTAGATCTTAAAAATACAGTAATATCATCTAGGTATATCACAAGGAAATCATGAATTTCTTTTGAAAAGGCTATATCCATAGCCCTCTAGAAAGTGGCTCCTGCATTGATTAGCCCAAAAGGCATTTTCGCATATATAAATGTGCCCCAAGGAGTATTAAAGGAAGTTTTGGGTTGATCATATGGATGAACTAGGACTTGATTGTACCTAGAAAACCCATCCAACAATGAGATTCTAGTTTATCCAACTACCCTTTGTGAAATGTGATCCATTTTGGTGAGAGGGTAACTATCTTTTAGTGAAACTTTTTTGAGGTTTCTGAGATCCACACAAAGTCTGATCTCACCATTTTTCTTTCTAGTTGGCACCAAGTTTGAGACCCAATCAGAAAATTTGATTGGTGCAATTATTTTGGCATCATACATCCTCTGAATTTCTTTCTCAATTGCATGTAATAAGACAGTATTGATCCTTGTAATTTTTTGTTTGAAATTATTTTGATTTTCTTTAATAGGAATTGTGTGCTGGATGATGTTGTTGTCATAGGATTTGAGGTCCTCATAACTCCAAGCAAAGACATCCTGAAATTCTTTCAACAACTCAATGTATTTTACTTTTTCAATTGGAGGTAATGATTTTGTAAGTTTGATTAGTTTAGAATTGTCATCGGTGCCTATATTACATTCCTCTATATCATACCTTAATGGTTCAATTTTAGGTTTCCTATGAACACCATTTGAATCAAATAAATCTTCCAAAGGGGTTAATCCCTTTGGTAAGAAGTTATCCTTGAGATTAATTACTTCAGTTTCTTCACTGATTATTTCATCAATCTCAATTTTCTCTAAGTTATCTACATCTGATTTAGTAAATTTAGTTGCATTGACTCTATCTAGTTCCTCACCTTCTATCTCGTTTATTTCTATCTTATCCTTAGTATAAGGAGCTATGGAGGTACCAATGTCTATATTGTTATTTACAAACTCTTCTTCTGAAAGTAAAAAGGTATTTATCTATTTTGTCATTAGAAAATATTTGCCAATTCTTCAAATTATCTAGAATTGCAGGTTTGTGCCTAACTTCAATAGTGTATTGATGGTTAGGTTGGAAGGGTAATTTGCAAGTGCTAAGAAACATTGCTAAACTATGGGCTTGCATATTGTGTTTTCTAGGGACTACTGCAAGCTTTGTTTCTAGGAAAGTGTTAAGTACTTCTACAATAGTTCCTCTATAATAGCTTAACCTAGGGTCTTTTGTCATATATACAACATCAATCTATTTTATAATTAGTTCAGAGTCTCCCATGACAAAAACTCTTTTAGCTCCTAGATTCCTAACTAACTTAAGACCTAAAATTAATGCTTCATACTCGGCCATCTTTTTGGTACATTTAAAATTCAATCTATATGCATGGCCTTCTGAGTGATTATTTTCCAAATTATATATCCACACTCCTATTCCTGCTCCTAACTTATTGATTGATCCATCAAATTCTAAATTCCATAATATCTCATGCTCATAATTTTCACTATCGAGTGCTTAAATGCTTCATCATTTATATTAGTTTGACCATGTTGTTCATTGAAAAGTTTTGTAGTTTGGTTAGTTTCATTTTGTGTAGAAACTGCAATTTCTTTTGGTTTTGTATTAGTACTATCTGAAATTTCTTCTTGTGTTTGATCAACATTATACAGGATGAAAGAATTGACATATGAGTGTATGGAGTAGATGGGAAAGTTTTGAGGCCAATCCTAGCTACTTACCATATATTTCATTAAGGTTTCTCAGTATAGTTTCCTAGGTTGTCCAAAAATAGAAATTGTTGCATATGACATATCTAGTTGTAAGGATCCCTAAAGTTTGGCTCCCCATGATCTGGATAACAACATGCCATACTTTAGTGGGATGTCAGCAACTACAATATCCATAAGGATGCTTTTGGCAGGATATTGGACTAAACTGACACATAGGTCTGTAATCAATCCTAGACAGTGTATGTGACTAGAGTCAAATGAGAATAAGTCTTTGTAAGGCCTTGTAATGTCTAGGTTTAACTTCTCCATTACTGATTTGGGTATTAAGTTGTGAGAGGACCCAAAATCCAACATTGTATTGTGTAGAATTTTGTCATGGATACTAAGGCTAATGTAAAAAGGTGGAACTCCTCCTTCTAATGGTTTTCCATTAACATCTGGACCAAATATGAGTTCTCACTGGTCATCAAACAAGTTGACAGAATCCTCATATTCAACAATGTTTAAGGTATGGTTTATCTGTGTTTTGTAAGTTTTATTCTTGATTAGTTCTTTTAAAGGAACTGAATCTTTAGCTTTGTTATCTCTGCTCCTAGATTGAATGGAAAAGAGACTTTTTTTGTTTGAAGGTTTTGAATTTTTGAAGTAGGGATTTGTGTAGACTTGTCTTCTTTTCCTTTATTAGGGATCTCCTTAGATGGATTTTCAGATTTGATGTTTTGAGCTTTTTCCATTGGTTCCTTAGGTGGTATTGAAGTGGATGGTGGATCAACAGAAGGTTGATCACAGGTTATATCCATAATTGTGGGGCCATAAGGATATGGGCTCTGCCTAGGGAGAATTTGGAGGATTTTTGAAACAGGGGTTTCTTTTATTTCTTAGGTTGACTTTGCACTGTTTTCTTGGTTTGGTCAGGGACATCAGCATTCTTTTTGCTTCTTAGATTATACTGTTTATGTACTTCAAAAATGGTAGAATCATATCCCTGTTTGTAATCAAATGACTCTCCAGACTGGATTTCTAATTGCTGCAGCATATGCAGTTCTTGCTCATCTTGGGTTAGAAAAATAGTGTCCTCATCATTTATTCCCATTAGGTTAATTTTTGTATCTTGTTCTAGATCTTCAAGATGGGATGTCTCTGCATAATTTTCTTAGAAAGGAGGCCTAATGTTCTGATCCGGTCCATTTTTCCCAATGTTTTGATTTTGGTTTTTTCTAAAATTCAGGTTTCTAATTGGAGGTGCTTGTTGGTTATCCCATTGGGGTTTTCTTTTTACGTTCTCTATTCTATCTAGTAGTCTTTCCATACTTTTTGCTCAACTATCTATTTAAATTTCAGATGGTGAAGTTTCATCCTTAGCAGTTCCTCTTTTTTCATTTCTAACTCTAGCCCTTTTAGCTAACAAATTAGGTTCAACGCTAAGAAATAAACTTTGCATTTCTTCTAATGTTGGGGGCTTTGTTTCCCTAAGTTGGTATGCCATATCTATGTCAAAACCATGAGGTGAATTTATTAATGCTAGTTCAGGTGGGGGTCTAAGATTAACTGGGATGGCATTATATATACTATTGAATCTAGTGCAATAATCGTGAATAGTCTCATTAGGTCCCCTTCTAATATTCTCATATTCTGAAAGGATTTGTAGGGGATTCTTTTTCTTTTCCCATCTACTCAAAAATTGCTGGTGAAGTACATATAAACTATCAATACTATTTTTAGGCAATGCTCTAAACCATTTCCTAACATTGCCAGCTAAAGTGTGGGCAAAGAGTATCATTTGAAAATTATTTCTATCAATTTCGTGCAACACAAAGTAATATGTTATCTTGTTGACATGTTGTTGTGCAGTGTAATGTCCAGTTGCATCAAATTGAACAATTTTACTTTGGTAGTCTACTGGCATAGCACCAAGTTGGGAAGGTAAAACAAAAGGAGCATATTTATTTGCCATGGCTATAAGCTGGGAGGGGTTATGATGTGGATGAAGAATGGATGAAGAACCAGGACTAGTAGGTGATGAATGGGTGATGATATGTTGGTGAGGAAGAGTAGGTATAAATGGTGGTGAACAATGGACTTCATAAGGTATTATTGATGAAGTTGAAGGGAACAATAGTGAACTCAAGGTAATGGATGATTGTTCAGAAAGCTTAGGGGCTGTGGCAATATTGATGGATGATTGTGGAGATTTCAGAATGTATTCATCAATGGATTTGTTGGCCTGATGAAATTCAAGGTTTGTAATAAATTCAAGATCTAGAATAGTTTCACTGAGTGCATTGTTGGATTTTTTTCTAAATAATGACTGTTCAAATGGCACATCAAAGGGAAATTCTTCTAAAAATAACCACTCATTGGGACATGAATTGGCTTTAACTAATGGTATCTAGCTAACTAAACCTTATTATTTTTTTAATTTTCTTGAAATTAGGTTAGGATTATCAACTACTGGGGCAGTGTTTGGATCTGAATTAGCCCTAGTAAAATGAGTCTTCCTGGAAGCCAGAATTTCAATTTTTTTAATTGTTTTTGTGAGACTTTTTCAAGGTAACTTCTAGCAAATGACTTTAAGAGGCTTAGAATGAAGAATTAGAATTTTATTGAAGCTTTATTAGGACTGAGGATTTGATGTCCCTAGTATGGTCATCACTATGTTATCACTCAAAATTTTCTCTAGAAGTTATCAGAAGAAAGAAAATGACCGAGGTAACCACACACCAACTTTTAAGCATAGGCTCTAGCCAACCTATGCCTCAGAGAGGTCTCTCTCTATATGATTTAGCTTTGTTTGCTGAGATTTTAGGCTAGTTCTGAAGATTCATGGGGTTTTTTTATTTGCATTGAAGATTGGATGGTGGAATCATTAAAGCAGATGGATATAAATGTTGGCTTTAGACCATTGGGCTATGGGGTCAACAAAAGGGCAACAAAACTAGAATTAACTCACTAAAGGGAGTGTTCTAATGGAAAGCTAGCAGAGTAGAATGTAGGTCTTTGGGCTAGATGGGTGAAATGGTCTTAACCAGGGTGAGAGAGCAATTGATAATTTTCAAACTGGGATTAAAATGCGGAACATGGGGTAATTGGAAACAAAGGGAAAATAGGAATCCTTCGCTATAAATTACAGAGAGACAATCTAAACTAAGGAGAAATTAAGAATTCCTTAACTTAGATAATTAGTAGAAAACATTTAAATGCATAACAGTTAAAAGAGAGTGCAATTAAGAAAATTCTGAGATATCATTCCATGATATAGCATTCAGATAGAAAAATACATTAAAGATTGTGGAAAAACTTTAAGAAAGATAACAACAACATGAGAAAATACTTGTCTTCACTTCGCTCTACACATGAATCCTATGAAGTATCTTGTCTTTATTCATTAATCCAGCTCGCTGGTCCAGTCAGTGATATAATAGCCTTGCAGTCTTTTCATCAAGAAGTCTAAAGAAATGTCTAAGAATCCACCCTACATACTTTGATTTGTGAAGTATTTATACAAAAGTTTATTACAAAAAATATCAAACTAGAGATTTAATTTAGGAAATACAGATATCTTCTTGCAAGAAGATAGAGACAGCTATTGAACTGCTTTCACGCTGTCCCATTTATTTTGGTGTTGTTGGCCTTTATGGTTTGTTTTGTAGCCCTTTATGCTCTTTTCTCTTTGAACTTTCACGTTGGATGCTCTAGTTACTTTTGGCTTTCATATGATACTCCTTGGCATTGATACTCTTTAACCATGTTGACTTGCCTTTACCTTTTATCCTTTTGACCATACATTAACCTTTTTACTACATTTTACTATAGTAAACCAGTCAATTTTTCCCATGACTCAACATTAGGTAACTTGATTTTCAACATCCTTCTATATATCTCACCTACCTTGGTATACTTAGCAAAATTAGGCCTAGTGATGAATAGGTGTTTCACCTCATGCTGGAGGAAAAACAGGTTTTCGAATGTCTGGTAAAGGACTTTCCCTCTTGATAATGCTTTTATTGATGATGTACTAACCTGCTATTTAGCTAGCTCTCCAATTTTGTTGTTATAATCCTGTTATGTCATGAGCTTTTCATTTATGACCAAGGGACTGGGTAACCCTTTCTCTCTCAAAATTTGAAACTTGGTCATAAATCTATCAACTGCTACTTGCATATTTTGATATTTTTCATCCAAGTTTATGATTAGGTTTCTATTGGAAAAGACCTTTCTTACCTCCAAAATTGTTTTTGTCCTATCCTCTACATCCAACTCTTGAAGTTCATTCTTTTTTCTACTGTTGAGGAAGTGGATAAGTCTGGTTGCATCTTCAGGCATGTCTCCTAGTTCTTCCTTGACATTTTGGATAGCTTCTATAGCTACCTTTGTCAGGTCTATTTGTTAAAAGATAACTTGAATTGATAGCCAAATATCATTGACAGAGTCAATGATATTGCCCCATAATAGTTCCTTGGCTTGCCCAAGGGGTTCCTTTAGTGTTAGATCTTTCTCCATCGCTTTTAATCTTTCATTCATTCTAGCAGCTTTCTGCACTTCTTCCTTGTGCATGATCTTGGCAAGCTTGCAATCTATTTCCAAGCTTGCCACATGTTCTTTTAGTTTGTTCATTTCTGTAGCTTGGGTAGACATTTCCTCCATGGATTTAACCAACTCTGTTACTTTTTCTCCTAATGCACTTATTGCTGATGTAGACTCTATTGAAATTGGTTGTGTTGTAGGCATGGGAACTATGGGAGCTAATGAGGCTGCCAGTGTTGAAGGGACTATTATTGAGACCATTGGGATGAAATTTACAGATGTAGTGGCAGTATCACTTTTCTTCAATTGAATTAAATTTTCTAGTTCTTTCTCTGTCTCTTTTAACTCATCATTAAGTTTTAGGACCAATTTCATCAACTCTTGATGTTTGGTTTGGCTCTCTAAGACCTCCTGTGTTTGGGGATGTTGCAACTAGGGTACCTTCAATTGTTTTTTCAATGCTGCAATGCCATCATTCTTCTTCTTTATTAATTGTTCAGTGGGTTTAATATCTTTGGGATCATGTCCCAATTCAATCACTAACTCTTCCAAAGACTTGATTATAGTATCCTTGGCTTGTGAAGAGGCCTTCTCTAATTTATACCGAGCTAAGATATTGCTCAATGAATTTTGCAACTGATCAGCAACTATGGCTTTACCTGTGAGGGTCGAGTATATCATCTCTTCGGCCTATTTGTGCAGTTAAATTTGGTCTATGGAATGAATATCCCTTTCCATCACTTTAAAATCAACTCTCTTGAAATCTTCCGATGTCCTTGGCTATTGTGCAGTTGGTTTTATGAAGGACATCAGTGATTTTCCCTCTTTGATGTTGAAAGAAGACATCAACCTTATTTGCTTGGTAGGTGTGAGTTTGAGATACTGAGCATAAGTTTGGGCCTTTAGCTTCTCATTTCACATTTTGATCTCTTTATATCTGTCTTTTATATTATTATCCTTATCAACAGGCCTACTGAATGAGGATACTTCTACACTTAGTTGTCTTTCCAAAATCTAGTTCTGTGATGTAGATGGACCCTGTGTTTCCTCATATAGAGATGTGCCTTTGCTTCTTTCAAGCTCAGTATGATTTATTTCTACTGAGCCCTCTATGCCTTCCTGCTTTGAAACAAGATTTAGCCTAGGTATTTTTCTGTGGCTGCTCCCATACTCTACATTTGATGTGACCATTCCTGAACTTAAGGGTTCCTTCGTGGTCCTTTTGGGGTTCTTTTTCTCATACTAAGGAGTCTTCATGATAGGAGGGGTGCTCATGTATGGGTCTTGCTGTTCAGGTATGTGCAGAAATGAGATCTCATCAAACTATCTTTCTAAGTCACCTAAGGCATTCTCTACATCTACCTTTGTATAGTCTCTGTCTACAAGAGTGTTTTCCACCCACTCAGATTGATTTTCATGTCTTTCTATCTCTGGTATGAGGTGTTGAATATAAGATCCCAACTTCGCCTTCTTTCTCAATCTAGTCGTAAATTCTTGAGGGTCATTCCTCCACATGAAACTCATTTGGAACTTCATTTGCTGCAAAATTTGGTTTGCCTCCTTCCCTGCCTCTCTAGAATTGTAGATGAAGGGGCCTAACTGGTTTTTTACTCTGAATTGTGATCTTTTCTTGGCTGTGGCAAAATTTATCTCATCGGAGTTCATTATTTGTCTATAGTACTCTAGAGCAAATAACATCATGGGGAGGTATTTGGGTAGTTTATATGGTACAAGCTGGCAACCATAAATTCTTATCTCTGTGTGGTTTTGGTAAAGGTACCAATCTCCCACTTTGTTTTGTTTAGACAACTCAAGGACCCTTTTGATCTCTAGACTTATCCTGGGCGGAGGGCTTCCTTTCAGCATAGTTATGAATCGATGAACAAAAGAATCTATGAAATCTAAATAGGTATATGGTGACTCAAATCTATGGAACAGTGGGGTCGAAAAAATCATAGACCTAGGCTGGCCTTTGGTATCCAGCTTCTGAAGGGGAAAAGGAAATATGTCTGGCTGATAGTATAGGAACATATGGTGGAGGACAGATGACTATTTGAACACTCTTTCATTGTGCATCCTAGTGAACTATTCATGCATTCTCTTAGCTATGAACTCAGCATAATTGTACACAACAACAGGAGGTTGTCCTAGGGTATAGATTGACATGAATGCCACAATAAGTTCATCAACAAATTCATTAGCGAAGTAGCCTAGGACACATGAAATCATGGTGATGATTTCTTTGCCCCGTTCAAAGAACATAGCATAAAGATATGGGGGGAAGGAGGGGGTTACAAATGTACTATTCTTCAACAATGAAATCTTGGAACAATTGGGCCAGTCTAGAGGGACTTAACTTGGAATATTGGTCTAACAAATCTCCAATTGAGAGTGGAGTCAAGTTTGGTCCTGGTTGGAGTTGCAACGTTTCATTTATGGAATTAACTATAATGGTGAATATAATATTTTGGTCAGGGGACATTATAGCTCTCAGGCTGGGAATGTAATAGGCATGGCATTGGTAAACAAATTTAGGGAAAACATGTACCTGTGGGAATTGGTATTTGGGAAAATTTGACCCCCAAAGGCTAATATCATCAGCATGGTTGAGGTATTTGTCCCTACTTAAACATTGGATTTTGAGCAGGAGGCCCAGGGTAGACGTATCCTTAATTTGGAAATCCTTGTCAGCCAAGGGAAGGTGGTTGAGGTCCAAATGGAGAGTTTTGATAGGTCTAACATCCAAGGAAACAACGACAACCATAATTTAGTTCTTGTGGATTTAAATTAGGCTCTACAGGTTTATTTGGAAGCTTTTCATGGAAACTGAGATTTTTCAGAGGGTTTGGCCATGGGTTTCAAAATTTGAAATATTTATTCAATTAATTTTACTTAATTGAAACATTGTACAAGGCTGAGCGTTTCCAAATTTGAAAGGGCGAGTGATAATTTTTGGTAAAAAACTTGGAACTGGGTGACTAATCTACAAATTTGGAGGTAGTTGCAAAGGTTTGAATGGTTCTGGTACGGCCTGACAAGTCGATTGGGATTTCTGTGGCTTCTTTAGGAGTGAATTCGGGGTACAAATGGTGAAATCAGAGTTTGAAGGTGTTGCATTGCCTTGTAGAGGTTAACAGAAGAAACGAGCAAAAAAATGAGAAAAGGGGCTTCTCGGCCTTTTATGGTCCAACGATTATTTTTTTGCGACAATTTTATGAATGAACAGTAGGTGGTTTGGCAAGTTGAGTGGGGAAGCAGTATTGGAGGTCCATCACACCACTTTTATGGTGTCGCCGACTTTTATGAGGGGTCACCTAATCTACTTTGGAGTGCGATAGGTAGCATTCGGGGGGTCGGGGAAAACTGCCTTATTGGGTGGGTAAAGGTTGGCTATCAGGATCAGCTGATATGACTGTGGTCCATTAGATTTGGGTGCTTCTGATATGACAGTAATCAGGTAGAGAAGATGCATGGAGGAAATGAACAGAAGTTGAGGGGGGGGGCAAGGGTTTTAATTAGGAGTTAATCCTAGGTTAAGCGATCGGGTAGGGCTTAGTCACGGGATTAGGGAATCAGGTGAGGTTAATAATAGGATTAACTTAGGTTTACGGGGATTAGGTAAATTAAGTAAGGTTGTATCACGATATGTGTGATTTATATAGTTTTTATTGAAACTAAGGGTTGGGATATTTATTTTAGGGGTTTAATTAATATATGAAAAAAATATAATTATGGAGGATTTATATAATAAAATTTATAATTAATATGAAATGTAGTGGAGTGTATTTTTCCTTAAGTAAAAAGGTAAAATGTAACTTTTTGCACACATATGCTCAATACTTAGGATAAAAGATTTTTTGTGGGTTTTTGGGTGAAAAGGGATTTACATGGAGTTGTTTTTGCTTTTCCTAGTAAAAGAGTTTGACCAAAGTAAAAGGGAGTTTTATTAGGAAAATGAAGGGGGAATGGATTTTATGAAGGGGATTCTAGCACTTGTGTCCATAAGTCACTAAGCCGAGGGTCCCATCACTCCAAAAGTTAGAGAAATGCTCTGAGCCTCTTTGACTTAAACGATTTAAGTACTTAGAACTTATTTATGGGAAATTAGTAAGTAGAGGGGTGAAATGAATAAGGGGATGTTAAATAAACCAAGCTGTAAACCATTGTCCTTGCTTTGTTTACTACTTATGCACATTTGAAAGATGTATTTAAACATAACGTAAGTGCTTTTGAGTAATCACTTTATATTTATGCAACCTTTCTTCTACTTACCCATTTACTCACCCTATCATTTTTCTTCATTTTATTTGGGTGCATTCAGGCTAGCAAACCCTTACCAATCCTTTAGTTTACAAAGTAGACTATCTAATTCTAACCTTATATCATCTAAGGGCTCAGATTAAACTGATGAGCTCCTTTTATTTTCTCTACCTATCTAATGATCTGCCAAGATTAAATTGTTTGGTCAGATTTTATTCTCTAACTATAAACATAAAATTCAAAGCATGATATAATCAAGATTAAACAGTTTGATTA
>APFE031301540.1:200559-248811 GCA_000404065.3 Pinus taeda
TTTTTTTGGGGGGGGGGCTCATATATTTTCATTTTAAGGAATTCAGACTTCTGTGATCCATAATCTTGTTTGAGAGAATAATTTCAGCAAAATCACATAACAAATCATTTGTCGACGCATTTCGAACCAACCAGTGTGGTTCATCGTTAGGACAAGTTGAGGATTCGATCTGAGAAATGAGTTAAATAGGGACAACAGGCCATTCCAACAGCTAACTTTGACTGAGAAACGGTTAAACATGTCCTCTAACAGCTAGGTCTGACTAGGTCCAAGGTGAGGGACCTAAATTTTATTTAGTAATTCTATTTATTCCTTTATTTATTATTATTATTATTATATATAATATCAATTGCATTATATTAATTGTTAATGTTAACCTTATTATTATTTATTTATTATTATATAATATTAATAAATATTATTTAATAATAATTAAAAATATAATGGTAAATCTAATTACTATATACCCATCATTTAACCCTAGAACCTAAAATAATTATTATTTTATTTATATTTATTTATTCATTTTATTATTGATATTTAATTAAAATCTTAATTTAAAATATATTCTTTATTTACCATATGAAAATATTTTTATTAATAATATATTAAATATACCAATATATTAATATCAATAAGTATTATTTATTTAAATAAAAATGGTAAAAATTGTTATTACTAATGTGTATATATTTATTTAATATTGTTTATTTAAATATTATTATTATATACTCATTATTTTATTACAAAGGTCAAATTTAACCCAAGATCTTAAAATTAATTATTATTTTATGAAAATATTTTTATTTATTAGTTTATTATTAATATTAATATTATTAGATCTTATTAATATATCTTCTTTAATATTATGCATTTACCATACGAATAAAAGTTTTTATGATCATATTCAATTAATATATTAAATTTACCATAATATTAATATTAATAAGTAATACTTATTTAAATTATTAGAATAAAAATGATGTTGAATATATATACCCATTATTTCATCAAATTAAAATTTTAACCTAGAACTCAATAAAACCTAAGAAACTATTATTTCTATTTTATATACGTTAATTAATATTATTAATATGAAAATTTACCATTATGCTAAACTAATGAAACTATAAACTATTATCATAATATTAAGATAAAGTAGATAATAATCTTATCATTAATATCAACTCTTAGCTAATATTATTATTGCTAGGGCTAATGTCGAATTATTTATAATCGCTCAGCTATAACATTATCATAAGGATAATTTAATTTTCTAGGAAAAGGGGTTAAAAGATTTAATTAAAAATCCACAGCAAATTAAGGGAGGATAAAGGATAACGCGAGACAAAAGAGAAGCAAGAATGAGGAGGCTAGGAAGACAAGGCTGGGATCCAGCAACTACTAATCTTCCAACCACCATCCATATTAAGATTATTAGGCCTTTTTTCGATTTCAAGGGCCTCTCTAAACTTCCGATGCTGAAACTGCACGACCTTTGCAATGACCTGAGCCTCTTCAATACAGACATGATGTTTAGTCTTCTCGGCATGTTCTGCAAGGGCCGAGGACTTGGCCCTTCCATGCCTTAAGTCAGTCGAATGCTCATTAATCCTTTGATTAATAGAGCGACCGGTCTCACCAATGTATGGTGTCCCACAGGAACAGGGAATGACATAGACGCCCTTCATGTCTTTAGGGTGGATAGGATCTTTTACAGATCTAAGGGAGCCACCGATGGTATTAAGAGGTCTAAAGGTTGTGGGGACATTGTGCCTCTTTAGAATCCTAGCAATCTTATTAGTGGTTCCTTGGATGTAAGGTAGGTGAACCCCCATGACACGATCTTTAGGATCCCTATGGATTGAAGGCTCCTTGCACACCTTGAGGAAGGCTTTCTGACCCAAGTGTCTACTGTAACCATTCTTAACAAATACATCTAGGAGATGAGCCTTCTCCTTTTCCAAGATCTTTTCATCAGATATTCTCATAGCACAGGTAGCAAGCGTGCTAAGAACGCCCAACTTCTGAGCAGGGAAATGATGGGAGCTAGCATGCATATATTGATCAGTATGAGTTCTCTTTCGAAAAACCTGGTGAGAAAAGGAACCATCCTCATTCTTAGAGATGAGAACATCCAGGAACGGAAGACATCCATTGACTTTGTTTTCCATAGTGAATTTAATGGCGGAGGACTGGTTATTTAGATGATGGAAGAAAAGATCCAACTCAACAAAACCGTGAGACCAAACAACACCAATATCATCTATAAATCTCTTCCATAGCTTTAGTAAGTGATGAGAGGAGGCCAAAGCTTTGGACTCAAAATCCTCCATAAAAATATTAGTGACAATAGGGGACAAGGGGGAGCCTATGGCAACCCTACAAGTTTACTCATAGAACTCTCCATCGAAGCTGAGAAAGGTGGAAGTAAGGCACAGCTCAACCAACCGAGCGGTATCAGGGTCAATGAGCTTGTTGATAACCTCCATGGCCTCATTGATGGGAATACAAGTGTATGGGGAGACCACGTCAAAACTTACCAGGATGTCCTTGAGATCAAGCTTAATCCTCTTAAGATCATCGATAAATGAGGCAAAGTCTTTGAGGAAAGACTCTGTGCGACCAACTAAAGGCCTCAATGTCAAGGCGAGGAATTTGGCAAGGAGGTAAGTCGGACCACCTATGGTATTGACAATGGGTCTTAAGGGAACCCCATCCTTGTGGACTTTGGAAGGCCATAGATCCTACATGTAATGGGGTTGCCCTCTATGAGTTTCTGGGACAGAGGATTAGGGGAATTACATGACTTGATCGCCAGAGCAATCACTCTAGAAACCTTCTTAAGAGGATTTTTAGAATTTTTTTTTATAGTTTCCACTATTACAAAGATGATCAAGCATCTTATTTCGGTAATCCTTTCTGTCAAGGATGACAGCGGCCCCACCTTTATCCGCTTTCAAGACAACGACATCATGATTCTGGTTTAAGGTTTTCAAAGCCTCAAACTCAGCTTTGCTGATATTACTCCTGGGAGGTTTGGCTCTCCTCAGGGCTACAACACAATCTTTCCTAATCGCATTTTTCGTCCCATCAGGAAGGTTCTTAATGCCAAATTCCACGTCGCAGATGATGTCTTCAACCGGAATTTTTTTTGGAGCTAAGTCAAAATTAAGACCTTTACTTAAGAGACTAAAAACTGAAGGGGGAAAGGAAAAGCTGGATAAATTGATCACCTTATTGTCCGAAGGGAGATGACGAGAAAAACCTCCAAGGTTATAATTACTGTTTTTAAGAAATTCCTTACTAGTTTTATTATTGATACTATTTTCATGGAGATTCATATACTCATTATGAACAACTCTATTATTATTATAATAATTGCATTTATTACAGTTCACCTTATTATTATTAAGATTATCTTTTCTCTCATTAATATCCTGATTCGTAGTTACTATATTCTCATAGTTACTCACATCATTATAGTTCTTATTATTAATATCATTCTTATTGGCTTTACTATCATCATAGTTAGTAATATTAAACTTATCACTACTAATGCTATCATTATTATTACCAATAATATTGATAGCATTTGCCATACCCTAATTATAACCCATACTACTCTCACAATTATTAACCTTATTATAATTAATATCACACTTACTCTTATTAACCTTATTATACTTAATATCACAATTATTATCATGGCAGAAATTAAATTCGGCACACTCACCTCTGCATGAACCTGAAGGGTTATTAACCTGAAAATAATCACCACTTCCACTGAAAGACAAAGATACACCCAAACCGGCACCGCTCAGATCCGTAGAGACCCTACCTTCGCACGCCAGCCCGCTACCTTCCTCCACCTGCCGAGAGAGGTCCTGAAACCTACTGACCAAAGGTTTACCACCCAGATTCGGCGCTGAGCGGGCCACAGCAACCGCATCCACCGCACCCACCGCAACAACTGCACCCACCATGGAACCAAAGCCGTCGAGCAGACGGGAGGCCTGCAGCCGAGAGGGGCTTGACCCATCAGCCACACGGAGAAGAAACGCGCCCAAATCAGAGCTGGCTCTTTCTCATTGTTTTCTGTCCTTTGATTATTCTTTTAGGACATAACCTCTTTACATTTTCTAATTGTTTTTAATATGGAAAACATTTGCAGAATGAAAAGGTATGTACAATATTACAAGGCTTAACCTTAGTCATTCAAAATTATGACTCCTATTGGTATAGGAACCTAACACAACTAACTTACAGAATTCGACGTGCTCGATAGTAAATCGTACCTTTGACCACAGAGCACATTTTTATCTCTTTTTTGAGCTCTGTTAAAAACAAAAAAGGAACCCCCTTGGAGTCCTCTTTAAGTTATTTTCAAACTCTCTAAAAATTAAAAGACTATCGAGTGCTTGTCCTTTCCATCTCATTAACGGATTGGAAACGACATCTCTCTTGTATTATTTTACTCTTTTTCGGGCTTGATAGATTAATTTACGAAAAATAACTTGTGAAGTTTTCTTTTTGTCACTTTTCAAACTCTCTAAACATGAAAAGGACCGAGTTATCTTTGTCGTTAAACTTGTTAAAACATCAAATAGCGGCAAACTTGTCCATCTAGACAAGACCAAGTTTCACCTTCGCTAGACTCGTTAAAACATCAAATAGCGATGGATATCTCCGAAAGGTGGAATTATACAACAAGAATATGTTATCCTCCTCAATATTGATAAGAATAAAGAGGTATTGGTCAGCAATGACTGGGGAAAATGGGAAAAATGGGAAAACCACTTTATGGTAGCAGGTCGCTCTTGACATGACACTTTAACTCCATCATCGTGACTATTTGGGTTGGGTTATTAGCTTAATGGTTATCATACCACCTGTCTATCATACCATCCATCACTTTTTTTTGGGTTAATGCTACCAATTCATTTTAGTGTCACTGGGATGTTGAAGAGAAGTCATTCAGTCAAAATTCATCCTTTGCAATACCATAAACCTTCATTTTCATCACTGCCATTCCTAAACCTTGTGTCGTCAGTCAAATTCCATCTCCAAAATAATTACACTCATTTCGTGTCGTTGATGTGCGATACATCAAGGCCCTCCTTTGATGAGTCACTTCTTTTCAACATTAACACATTATCCAAGAAGTTGACTTAGGAACATCCTTCCAGTACCCTGAGGCTTGCATACATCAATGGCAAATTTCTCGCTTCCGATGATAGGTTGACATCAATGCCCTTCACCCGAAAGAATTTGTATGGTGTTCGACTTCAAATCATCTATTCACACCATGTAGAATGTATTGTAGTACCTTGAGGATCATTATCATTATTAGTGATTTCTCTTGCATTTGTTAACAACTTACATCATTGGCTAGTAATCAGATGGTGTCTTCCCATATTCACATGGTTAGACTCATACTTGAGTGAATGATTGAATGAGATAGAAGACCCCAGATATAGTTTCATCCATCTGGGTTGTGATTTCAGGAGTACTAAATCATATGTACAATGGCTTTACATTGATGGTCATTCCGATCATGGGTCTATATCTGTAAGACGACTATTTATGTACATGTAATGAAAGTTTATACGCTAAGCATGGGTATGCCTTCCCTCAGTGATTCATGTAAAAATAAAAAAGCATGATATATGTATTTTAATTGATGCAGGTCACCTTCTACTTTGATACCTCCTCATCACATTGTAAAGAATTTCATTCGACATTGGCATCTTTCTGACTTCATGCTTTAGGGGCCAACTACTACAGATCCATTTGGGCACATCAATCCCATCATCCAGATTAGTTTTTTAGGGCTCATCAAACCCTAATATCAGTTGCCACATGCCCTAAACAAGTCACCCCTTTGAATGCCTCCTTCCTAGACAGTTTCATGACTTGAAGGCATCCAAAAATGGCCTCTAGAGGGACTAGGGTTGGTAGGCCCATGTAAGGGTGCGCTATAGAGTAGCTAAGTCCATGCCAGGGTGCTCTGCGGAGCACTTAGGCTTCCCCTCACCTACACTAGGCGAGTTTGAGCGAAACTCACATAGGGTTTGGGGAATATTCTTATCTTTTGGAGTCATCTAGAAGGTTCCCTCACTTATCAACTCCTATGAGCTCAAAAATGGATGAGGAATGAGTTAAGATGTATTCTATCCTCTCATCCCTTCCCTTCCTCCATGGAACTAATTTGAAGTATGGAAGGCCATTTAATGCCACCATTTATGACAAAATCTCCTTCATCTCCCTATAAATTGACCACGCATCTAAGTGATCAGGGGCTGGATTATGTTGAATTGTAAGGAGATAATGTTGCTATGAGAATTAGCTTTGAAGCAAGTATTGTAATGCTACAAGTTTTTCATGCTTTTGATGACTTTGAATCAAACACAACTGGTTGTAGTTCATTCTTCTACTCAATAAAGTGTTTTAACCTTTCTGTTAAACACACATGGATAGCAAGAAATATAGGAAAGATAAAACATGTGAGTGCATTTTTTTATTAACAGGAGATATACATTTATAGTACAATATGGTGACCGTTGGGTTTCACATCCCAAGGTCCCTTGGACTGCTTTGTCCATTTGGCTTCCACACTAACCCATTTAGGATTAGGTGTCCAACATTCCCCCCCTTAATCCAAAGGGTTATGTATGAGTCCAAGAAGAGAGCTGTAATACAAACTGTGCAAAAATGCATGGCAGCACTACGCTGAATGTGCTCTCTGAAATGTTGGTATAAAGGGCGGTGGTTTAAGGATGACCACCAACACTGGAACGCTTAGTGCAGTTCCCAGAACTTTTCCAAAACTGGCAAGAAGCTGAAGTCTTCTGCTAGAGGAAGTGATCCTATTGTTTTAAAGAGGAAAACCTTCCACCATAAAAGGGAGGTCTCACCGCACGTAAAAGCTAAAACTTCAACCTGAAAAGGGAAGTCTCAACCTGTGATGGTTTAAGGATAACCAACAACTCTGGAATGCTTAATGCAATTCCTGGAACTCTTCCAAAACTGGCAAGAAGCTAGAGTCTTTTGCTAGAGGAAGTGTTCTCAATTTAGTTCTTGGAACTCTTCCAAAACTGGCAAGAAGCTGAAGTCTTCTGCTAGAGGAAGTGTCCCAGATTGCCAACTGAAGGCATGTTCACGGGCATCTTCGTCTCTGGCTACAACTCTGAAACTGGTGTGGCAGGTTTTGGCTCAGGCTCGTTTGATGTGACTCTGAAGCTCGTAGATGACCATCATTTCGCCCCCTGTCAGATACAAGGTGAGATGATGGAGAAAACTCAGTTGCAAGACTTTTCAATACTCTGGAACAAGTTCTGACATGTGATTGGAATATTTTTTTGGTTGTTGATGCCCATTGCCAAGAGGCGATCCATCCTAGATGAATCTTTGTTCTTGCAGGACATTTGTTTTTTAAGCATCTGTTTGAAGAATGACTGGTTTTATGACAGTGCTTACATGGATGAAGATCAAAACAGTGATCTTTTAGATGGCCAACTCGATCACAGTGTTGGCATTTCACGATCTGTTGTTGTTGTTGTTGTGGAAGAGGAGCAAAGTCTGGAACAGTTGAAGCTGAACTGTCATAAGGAGCAGGTGAACTGTCATGAATGAATCCAGCACTCTAAAACTGAATGGGCTTGGCATAGTCTGGAATATGAAAGGACAACTCCTTGTCATATCCAAGACCGGTTCTGTGTTTGTTGTGGAAAAGTTGTTCCCAATGTCTGATGATGGGCTTGGGAAGTGCAGACTGAGTTTCTGCATCTGCATGTACAACTGCTGCATTATTAACTTGCTGATGATGGGTGGTTGTCTCAATGTTCTGAACAAAAATAGGTTCAGAATGACTTCTCTGTTTTAATTCTTCTTGCTGTAGATTTGTCCCAAGCTGCAAAAACTCAATATTTTCTTGTCCATTTTGCAAGCAATTTTGAATGTTAAAAAGAGTTTCCTTACTAACTTTTACCATCCCATCAATAGTGGAAAAGATTAGACTATTTAATAACTGTAATGCATCATCAATTCTAGTCATTTTCTTCATTATCTTATACGTTAAAGAAACTGATCACAACTATCAACCAGTGAAGAAGAAGCAACAATCACTGCAATATCCTTTATAAATGTCAGCAAATGATCAGTGACCTAACGTCCACCTTCAAGATTAACAAACTTCCAAAATGTTGAAGTGTGTGTACATAGCTAAACTTGCATAAATTCCAGCAAAATGAAAAATGACTCTAAATCAGAAAATTACAATAGTATTTACTATCAACAAAATTCAGTTTGCTTGGACAAGTAGCCAGATTCCAACGTTGCACACCAATGCACAAAATTTCGTACAGACTCTCTCGGTTCAGGTGGTTTGCCACAAAACGGACCTTCTCGAACACCTTACTGAATGTGAGCAGACAGATCAAAGTGGTTGGCCCTTGGCCTCGTGGGACGCTGAAGCTAAAAATAATTCAAGGCGGTGCTCTACAGCACTCCAAAACATAGCTCAAAGATGCCACTCCAAGCTGTTTGTCAACATAGTTGTGCTCTTCCAAACGAGGTAGGCTCAATGTCGATTCTCCACCTTTCCAATATCCTTTCAAACCACAATTATGTGTGTTTATGCAGATTCAATTCCTAAATAATTAATCCTGGGCATGCACATCTTGCCTTTAGTACCTAATGCTTTCACTACCTGTATATTTGCATTGTCAATAGAACCCACCTCCGATTCATCATCGTCACTGTCAATATTATCAGGTGTAACTTTGTTTTGAATGCCTCTTCGTCTCAAAACAAAAACATTAAAATAATAGCTAACCAAATCCTCAATCTTTCTTGAAGGTAAGTAGGTTATGGATTTAGCAGTTTCGAGCACATCTCAATTCCAATTCATGCATATATGACTTGAAACAATGCGCCCATATTTGACTATTCAAAAAACAAAAATATAGATAATTGCTCATCCAATTTAATCAGACATCCAAATTGATGGTCCATATAAAAGTTTGTCAGACTATTTGGTGCAGTATTGTCTTCCGAATCTAATCACAGCCCATACTGATGAAAATCTCCACCAGAGCAGCGCATTGAATCCATGTGATAGAGGCAAACAACCTATAAGCGATCACTCCAATGGAAAATACAATTCTCTGCCACACTTTCAGCAGGAACTTGAGAATTTTACGGCTGACGGTTTACTTAGCGGAAGGGAGAAGCTACAAGAGATCCCTCAAGAATTGGGTTCTCATTCCCCTGTTCAACGCAGTTCAAACGAAATCCATGAGATAGAATTTGTTGGTCTTGATAATTATGACTTGGTTTTACCCATCACTTCTTGCGGAAGTTATTATTAATTATTTATTTAACCCACCAATATTAAACCAGAACCTGAACTAAAACTAGAGATTTATTTTGGAACACGCCATCCCGCAGCCCAAACAGTTTGTATTTGATATAACGCACATATATAAATCTTGGGAAAGTGCTTACACTGTGTGTATCAATAATTGTCTTCAATTTATTACAACTGTTGTAAGCGTCACCTGGACAGTGTAACTCTGTTAAGAAACCAAGGGAAGGAAGACAACTCACACAGTAGAAATTGCACGCCTGTCTGTACGCATCATATATGAAGTTCTACCATAAAGTGATGCAAGATTAACATTGGCGTAGCATAACCACACATTTAGGATAATATGTCAGCATTATCAAGAACAGGCGATTGTTCGCTTTCGAATTGGATGCGTGACATTAGAATACGACACTGGAATGGTGGGTCTTTACTCTTCTCGCATGTCCTTTGCTTGATTGCATGTGCATCATTTTCCAAGACTTATTTGGAATGGACTGGAATCATCCGTGGTTGCTTCCTTTACGCGTCCACTCTGCTGAGCTTGGACGCTACTGGAAATTATCACCAATACGATGGGACAGATAGATGTTGTGTGCTATTTTTGTTTGGCTAGAGCAACAACGGTAGCATTAGAATGGCGACAGCACCAACAACGTTTTAAACAAAAATATGAGAAAGCGATTTAAACAATAAAATAGGGGACAACATTAACAGGCAGGGATAAGTAAATATGGGACAACGTTAAAAATTGCGCTGTCCAATCTAATACCAATCAATTCCTGGGAAGAAACGCAGAGACCGCCAGTTACCCTTCCACATTCAACTGTTACCATTCAGATGTCGAATTTCAGATATACCAGGAGCGAATTTCAAATATATGGAATTGAACAGAAGCCCTAGATTGATTCCCACGCTATTGATAGTAAAAACCAAGATGTACACATGGAGACCACACACAAGGAATTCAACCAAGGCTTGGCTAGCAATCCTTCAATGGTAATACTCACCCTTTTAGTTTCCCTGAACAGCTAGAACAAGGTGGAACGGTCACTGTAGTGGGTAAGCCTTGGCAGATTGGAACCAGAAATTTGGAATATGGACAGATGAGTGTTAGACCAGCGTTATGAATAGATACGTTATGGCCAGAGGCAGTGCTGGTGCGCCAAAGAGCATTATGTCAAGACAGATGCGTTATGGCAGAGGAAGCGTTGGAATAAGTTAGAGGCAGAATATTTCAGATCTGAGCACAGGATAATCAATGGAAGCACAGGTGCAAAAATGCCCTTTTGAAATGTTTATGACAGTCAGAGAGCGATTATTGTATTCAGAAGAACAGGCAGGCAGAATTAATGGAGCATTACAGGTAATGAAGACTAGGCCAACACTATTCAAGGCAGCTCAAACCAGTTGCTCAGGGAATAACAACATCTCATTTTTTTAACTAAAGGATAAACCCTGAGAAAGAAAACTACACAGGCCACACATCATGGCTCTGATACCATGTTAAACACACATGGACAATGAGAAAGATAGGAAAGATAAAACATGTGAGTGCATTTTTTTATTAAAAGGAGATATACATTTATAGTACAATATGCTGACCGTTGGGTTTCACATCCCAAGGTCCCTTGGACTACTTTGTCCATTCGGCTTCCACACTAACCCATTTAGGATTAGGTGTCCAACACTTTCTCCCATATGTTTATATTGTTTTATAATGTTTATATGTGTGAAATTTATCTTATTCCATTCACTTATATTCAATAGATCTTTTGCTTTGATCTATTCTTTATTTTATGTTATGTTTGCATGTACTTCTTAAGTGTATTAACTATAGGAATGAGTGATAGGATGGATACAAAGGAGAAGAGAGGAATGAAAAACTGCAAGTAGCTCTTCTCATCTTCTCATCTTATCTATTGCTTATACGGAAAGACCATAATACTTTAAACTATTGTTCTAGATTATGGCTACTTATCTAGAGAATTAGTATATATCTGTAGATACCAAATTCTCCAAAACATTACCCTACTTGTTTCCCCAAGCTTAGTGAGATGACCCAAAAAGTGAGATTTCCGATCAAAGTGATCACAAATGGATTTTGAGAACATGTTCCAAGTTTTCCCCCCTGGATAACATTGTCTATGCCACTTCCACCATTGTTGTCTCTCTTTTTCCAAGTAAATGGCTCCCACATGTAGTTTAGTTCCATCCTCTAAGATATTATTAAGGAGGAAATAATGTTCCATTTCTGCCACCCATACTGCTGGGTTAGAGCCATAAAATTTGTAAATGTCCATCTTGGGTATTCAGTGGCTTGAAGATTGATGATCTCCATGGCAATGGATGTGATGGTTGGATTCTCCTTCTATGTGTGCATCAACACTATGTTCTTCCCTCATGGGTTTGTGAGGCATCTTTATATCTTCCAATACTTGTGCAAGATGGGAGGTAATGGAATCCTAGAAGTCATTGAATTTTTTATCGAGGATGTTGACCTTCTCGACAACCCTTTCTGCAGCCATAAATGGAGACCTGGTACCGAGCATACACTAGACCTGGTAAAATTTTGAGCTTACTTAATATTAGTATGCTTGGAAATAGGGAAAGCTCAAGAATCTAGTGACATGGGTCACTTGAAGCTGCGTCGAAAAAATTTGGGACCACCTGAAAATTGGGAGCTTCCAAGTGAATGGTACCAATACGACTAGCATCGTCTTGAATATTATGGGCTAGGTCTCTTGCAAGCAGGATGATTGGCTCTATATTTTCTTTTCTTTTACTCCAAAAGGAGTTTTACTCCTCACAAATTAATGCTGCAGTGGCAAAATTCCCAAAATATTGACATTACCAAATATCCTATGAAAATTGGGCCTAGATTGTAATAACAAAAACCTCAAGGTATTGGTACTACAGAATGTGTTATGAAAATTTGATCTAGACTATGGAAATCAATACCCTCACTGCATAAGGAGTCTAATCTACATTATGAAAGCCCTAACTACTGAATATGATTTGTACGACAATGAAAAAACCCCAACTACTAGATATGATATTCTCCACCTTTGATAATTTCTTGTTCATGAAGGCTATAGGGTGATCTATCTCACCTTCTCCTGGCTAGTTTAATACCACACCCAACGCAATACAGGAGGCCTCCATATGAACATGGATCTCTTTCTTCCAATCTCGAAATACCAAAATGGGCATAGTGACCATCTTATCCTTTAACACATTGAGATTGTGTTGACACTCTTCATCCCAATATAAAGTGGCATCCTTCTTCAATAATTTCTCCATTGGTGCAGTTATCTGTGCATAAGCTTTGGTAAACATCCTATAATAACCAGTGTGTCCTAGCGTTGTGCGCAACTACGTTACATTCTTTGGAGCCTCTAAATTGACAGTCACAACTATCTTCATAAGGTCTACCATTAATCCTTGCTTACATACCACATGGCCTAAAAATATCCCATAAGGCACACAAAATATACATTTCTTCAAATTCAGGGAAATATTTTATTTGCAACAAGTATCCAACATAAGGCGCAGACTTGCAACTTGGTGCTTTACCAATACAGACATTGTCCAGTCATCAAAATATACTTCTAAGAATTTATGGATGAGTTCTTTAAACGTTGCAATTACAACCCTTGAGAAGACCGTAGGCACATTCTTCAGTCTGAATGGAATCACTGTGTATTAAAAGCATCCCCACTCCATCGCAAAGGTCATCTTACTGCGATGCTCCGACTGATGTCAATCTGATGGTACCTTGAGAACCCATTAGTGAACGAATAAGATTCCTAACCTCCAATATTCTCCAAAACTTTGTCTGTAAATGGTGTTGGAAATGGTTCATGAAAGCACACATCATTATGCTTTCTCAGATGTACACATATCCTAATTTCACCTTGATGTTTCTTTTCCTAAACAGCCATAGGGCTTACCCAATTAAACTCTTCCACTATCTCAATGATTCCAGCTTCCCACATTTTTTCCGTCCCTTTGTGCACCTTCTCCTTATACTTAGGATTTAGACAGTAAGGTATTTGTTTCACGAGCTTCACATCACTCTTTAAGGTGATCTTCATCACTCCCAAATCCCCTATTATTCCTTTCAGGTCAGTGAAATTGGTAGGAAACAATTCTTGGTATTTGTGTTGAAGTTCTGCCACTTTATCAATTGCATATTCATCCCAATAATCACCTATCTTTGCAAACTTAGGTTGCACATCAGACCCAATGTTTACTTGCCTAGTCTTCAATGGTATTGTTACATGAGGGTTCGCTACTTTAGATCCTTCAACCTCATGTTTCCCCTTATTTTCTATAAAATTGTCTTTTGTTGATCTTCTTCTTCTTCTTCTATAGTCACATTGTAGCATTCCAATGCATGGTGTAGTTATGTATTCTAGTCTGGTTGAACCCATTCTATCAGCTCTTTAGGTGTCCTAAATATTGCGGCCTTAATTTCTTCGAGTGCTTCACTAATGCACTCAAATCCATCCTCAAAGCTAAAAGTTAACAAGAAACTCTCCCTTAAGATATCCCACTCAGTCGGCCCATGGAATATCTTCGTTTCCATGTACCAATTCATTCGAATAGTATCTAAGGTATGTCAGAAGATATGCACCCATTCTATTTGTGGCTCTTCTCCCCAGCATTTAGTCCATCACACCAAATGATCACGGAGATCATCCTTTCCACTATATTTTTCACCATACGATCATTAGCATATCAAAACCTAAACTTGATCATTCACATGTATTCCTTCCAATCAACGAAGCTATCCTTATGCATACCCCATCAATGGCCAAGCATAGTGCATAGTGCCAGATCACGTGCCTAGAATTGATTTTCTTTTAGAACCTCTCTTTCAAACTCATCCAAACATAGATTAACATCATTTAAGCCATCCTAATGTGGGATATTTCTTACCTTCATAGGTACGCACCACAATGGTTTTGTCATCATATTGCAACGTAACGTAGAGACTTCATGCAGTCTATTCTGTTAGTGCTCGATTTCTTCATTTGAATCTAAGGTACAGGAGCTAACCCTATCCCATTTAATCCTTCCATTTGCAGTGGGATTGATCCAATATTCATCATGCGCAGTGATCGTATATATTTGATCCAAATAATTGTCCTCCTCATATTCGCAGATTGGTTCAGTATAATGCGCTCCTTCAGCAGGATCCAAGGGTACAATAACTCAGAGAGCCCTCTTCTAAAATGTCATGCTTCGCTTCTTCAAATTAATTACCACATCCTATTCAAAGGTACAATTAATTCCTAAAAGCACGGGGTAACAGTTGTTATCATCCATGATTTCAATTACTTCAAAGCCAGCTAGAACGCTTGCTCCCTTGATATCGTCTGTTACCCCATACAGGCACCCCATAGGAATGATCTTCTGCTAATTGTCCGTGCATAGTTGTATAGGAGACAATTGTAGCACAGGTCTCCCCATGCTTTCCCATGTCTTCTTAGGTAGTACGTTCACATCAGATCCAAAATCCAAGGTGACTTTATCCATTTCATGCTCTTCAATCTGCATGGTTAACCTCATCTCGCACCTTTTCTGCTTCTTATGTTTATCCAATTTCCCCACAGTGTGTTGTTCAAGAGAAGTTTTTATTTTACCTGCACAATTGTTAATCAGCTCTTGGAGCTCTTCCACTTCCTTCTTATCCAAAAATAACTTCATACAAGTTTTCATAAAAGTGGCTAATAGTGAGGTATCCAAGTCATGTATTTCACTTCTTTTCATTGATTTCTCGTGACTTCCTGAGGTAGAAGCTTCAATAAAATTATTCTTGGCTTCCATAAAAGTTTCTCTAGCCTGGTTGAGATCTAATCTGACTTCCTTTTTGGTAGCCTTACACACCCATTCCTAGATTTATAGCTTCTTTCCTTCATCTTCTCTTATGGCCATACCACTTCATCTTATGATATTGATTCTATGGTCCTCTTTTCAAAGCTCTGCCCTCATCATATGTATTTTTTGTGTAGGTTGTTGCATCTTCTTCTCCTGCATTTTGGCAATTAGCACTAGGTAATATTCTATCACATGATCGAACTGCCTGCGGTATTACAAGATGGATGTGTCGGGTTATGAGAGTCACACGCTTGTTTCTCCATAGTTATAACGAATGACTTGTCCATGAGCTCTGCGAGCCCCTCCTCCTCTTCCTCTTCCATGACCTTGAAATCCTTCACGTGCTGCACTCATGCCTTGATCTTGAGGCTAATTTTCCACTTACATTTGGTATGTCGGGGTCCGCTCCATAATTAATTCATAGCTTCGGTAGTTTCACTCATCATTCCCAAGCGATTTAGAGATGGTACATAACAACTATTGTGGAGATTGTACAAAATTTTACAAAAGGTGACAATTATCAGTCACATGCTTCCCAGTTATCTAGCAGATAATGCACCATAATGGTACTCCCATGCTTGGTCCCATAATTTTCTTAGGCTTCAAAGGCACAAGACCTCCTCCAATCAAGTAATTCTAATAAATAAGGCAGTTATCCTTATCATGTCCCTTATCTTTCCATTTTATGCACCAAACTTCAGCGCGCACCTCAATTGGAGCATCCTTTCTGGTCTTCAAGCTCTGCAACTCCATGTGCAAAGTTTCCAGCTATGACTGAATCTGTTGTACTCCAACATTCGCATCTTGCACTGATGAGGCTTCCAACCTCATCACGATCTCCACAGCCTCCACTTGTGTTTCTATATTTTGTTGTGATAATGGTAATCTTAGATGGGGAAGGAGAGACATGATATATCAATCCCTATGTTGAGAATCCATGATCAACATATTAGACTGTCGTATCAAGCACTCTAACCTTTGATCAAAATCCAACAAAGACTCTTTTACCCTTTATTGTATTTCTTTAAACTCTGTTACACACTGCGCCTGAGACTTAGGCTTCTTAAACTCACTATACAATGCTTATCGAGTCTTGGCCATTATCATGCTAGGTCTATCTTGACAGAGCTTGATATACCAAGTCAGCGCCCTATCCTGCAATGTTCTGAGAAGTTGTGCTTTATTTATATCATCATCAATAATCTACTGCATTGACCACACAACATTTGCAATGAACCAGAATTTTTTAGCGTCTTTGCTTCCTACCCATTTAAAGATTGGCATCTTCATTGTGCTCGCCATGTTGAATGGTTGATGTGTAGGTGGAGGTGGAGGTGGGGGGTAGGTGTACACATTGTAGGTGGAGGTGGAGGTAGGGTGGAGGGAAGAGGTATCCCTACGATACTCTGACATACCAACTATAGTGCACTTCATGGTGTACTTAGAATAGTTGCTTTTTCGTTTCTTGAAGAGGATCCTAACAACAGACTATATTTAGAGCCTAATCCTTAGTTCCTTTTGAAGGGGTTTCTGCTTCGCGTAGTCCCAAACATCAAGGTATTGGAAAAACCATCTTTTCACACAACAACATCTTAATCTAAGTTCTTAGAGATTTTAAATATATTCCTCTTGGTCCCTTGCAAAACTTGCATTGTGCTTCGCTATAGTTGGTGGTCCTATCAATCGCGAGCTCAGTGACGAATCCTCCTGAGATACGATCAATCCAGTGATCAACAACCTATGCGATGTTATTTTTTAAAGCTTCAAAGTGCTTCACCAGCTCTAGAGTCAACACAATAGGTTCATCAAGCCTCCACATACCCTGACTATCTGCTAGCCTAGACAGCCACTCACGTAGTTCACAAGGAAAGGAACAGAAGAAGGATTTTGTCTCGTTTGTTTGCATGTATCTATTTAACCATTGTTTCTTGGATAACCACTATTTTATGTTCTCCTGAGCTACAAACACATGAAAATTCCAACCAATCAACTTCTTGATTTCCTTCTTAGTAGAGAACCACTTATTCAACATCACACATTCCTCAAATAGATCCCAGTCTTGGAAATGAAACCATTTGTTGGATTGATGGGGTTTGACCCAGGTTCAATGTTATCTAAGCCAACCAATAAAACCATAACCGCTGGCCTGTTCAGCAACAACCCTTGTAGCGCAGGTTTCAGTCTCACCTGAAGAAGTATTGGGGGATGCTAGAACCAGGTTTCTGCATCCAGAGGCTTGTGTGATGTGTTCCTGAAGTCCTTAGGACTTAGATCTACCTTCACACACCTTTACCCCTTCTGAATAGACAACTACTATAAATCTATCTAAACAACTTCCAAATCTTTGAAAATGTTCCTAATTATCCTTAACATGCATAAATACTACATATCTACTACTTTTTCCTAGTGAATAAGCATCAATTCATGTAAATCTTAATCACAGAGCAAAGATACATAGAGTTTGTAGAAGTAAATAACAATACATAGATGCACAAGAATTAGATAAAAATAGTCTTTATTAAGTATAATCATTCAATTATATACTTCTTCTCCCTGTGCACTCAACTGTAGGGGCCCATGTGCTCAAACTACATACCTACTAAGGTCTTCGCACACTTAGCGACAGGAGCCTTCCCCTCTCGCCTAAGTATAGGAAACAAACTTTTCTTGTCTTAGCACCTTTCCCTTATAATGATTCTTCTTTAAAAGTTACCTCTTAAGACTCATTATGGCTCATCTATATATAGCATTTTGTTTACAATACCATGGTTCCCAGACCAGGGGTAGGTCTCTAAAACTCTCTATCACCTACCCACCTAAGGGACTAAAGCCCCTTCACTTCTACTAGCTTTGTGCTCCACTTCCACATTTCGCAGAGACTTTACATTCTATACAAAAAGATATTACAAAATTTTCCAAAACTTTGACCAAAATGACTCGAGGGACCCCTTCCCAACAAGAAAAGGTAAGGGTGATCTTTAGATAGCTAAGGGAACTATGGTCTCAAAGAAGTTTTAGGTGCCACATATTGTAATATATGCAGGGGTCCAACAATACTACTCAACCCTATCTTTTAAGATGATAACTAAACTAAGGAGGATTGACCATACCCTTATCCGTACTACCCAACTACCCTATTGTACATGCAAGTAATCTCCTCAAATGTTGTTCTCAGTGCATTGTAGCAACAACATGACCGACGACTTATCTAAGGTTACTTTTTAGGTTACCATAGGGGGATTTCAATATACCCAAGGGTATGTGTAAGTGTAGTCCATGTGCAATTCTGCCTAATGTGGTACTACTCGAAGGGATACACACAGGGGTTACAATGGAGCCCAACAAGAATGACCACCTCTTGTAGTTCTTGTGTGCATGCCTCCCCAAATCTGAAGGGTGATGTGCACAATGACAAACTCTATGGTTTAAAGTCATCGAAACACGTCTGTAGCCTAAAAACATTCTACGAAAATTGGAGGTACAATTGGCCCTCGAAAGTGCTCTGATACCACTTGTTATGCACTTGACCTACAAGAAAACTAGAATACCATAAATACAAAATGATATAGCCCGAAATATAGAAATATCACATTCAATGAGACAAGTTGTAAATATATTTTGTTATTCAAAAGCATAACATAATGTTCACTTTCCTCTTTAAAGGGGAAACCTCCAATAGAGAAAATTTCAATTAAAATAAGACTTTATACCTCTTCCCTTCCTATCTAAGGCTATTTATAGCTTTACCAAAACCTAACTACTAGTGGTCCCTTACATAACATAGGTTAACCACTTTATTTATTAATTATGGCCAGTTTATAACTAATTGTGGTCATTTCTCTATAATGTGGGTTAGCCAATTACAATTATTATCAATGAGGATAACTGCTTACAAGCCTTATTGACTCAACTAAGTAACTATGAATCTAACGAGGCTTATTACATGAATAAGGGAGTTAGGTTGTGACCATAACATCTTATTTATAGATATTGTGTCAAGTTGTGAACTTAAAGGACTAAGAATGTCAATATTAAAACCTTCCAATAAATTGCTAATTTGGTCAAGGATTTCTCCTCCTCCAGATGACTTAGCAATTTTGGTTGTAGTATCTCCTAGATTTTGCAATGTATTGAAGTATGTCATGAATATCTTTTACATAATTCATAAATTTGATCACATTTTACTTGAGAGATGTCCCCTCCTTCCATAAAATTTGAAAATTCAAGGTGTTAGATTCATGGGCTTAGACCCAGGTTCAGAGTTAGCTGTGCTAACCAACAAAACCCTATATCATCAGTGCTTTTAGCAACAATCTTCTCGCGCAAACCACAGTCTCACCCAAGGTGACATTGGTGGATGCTAGAACTAGGTTTCTACATCGAGAGAGAATATGCAGTGTGGCTATAAGGATTTTAATAGTTTAGGGCTTAATCCTACCCTCACGAACTCTTAACCTTCTTCTTACAATCGAACAAACTTTTCTACTTTAACAGATTAGCGAACTACACAAAACTAGACTAACATGCATTATTCATCATATAAAATATTTGCACCTTCGCAATGCAATTACAGAAGATATATATAAAATGAACCTTAAAAAATAAAAATGGCAAAAACTATGTGAACATACAGAAATTACACAAATCTATCACAAAGCTATTCTTTTTTTCTCGACTCTTTTCATATATAGTCTTTCCGACCCTACACACATAGCTGTAGGGTCCTGCGCACTCAGTTGTAGACTTACCAAGGTCTCCACACACACAACTACAGGAGCCTTCCCCTTCGCATGACTACAAATGATCTTACAAAAACAGACTCAAAAGTGTTTCATCAATTCAATACACCATGTCTTAAACTTGCTAAATCATCACTTTACATATATTTATAACCTTACAATACCGTGGTCCAAGAACCATGGGTGAAGCTCAAAATCCTCTAAGTAATCCCATCTTGTTACACTATAAGGGTATTTGACCTGCCCTAAATCTCATTTGACTCTTAAAATGATGCATTAATCATGCTCTGCTCCCAACCTAAAGATGTGAATTGTCCTGCAGTCACTCACCTAGTATGTCCTCAATCTTGGATTTAAGGCCCTTGTACGTAGTAGTCAATTTATTAAGCATTGCTATGCATTTTTTTGTGGCCTTCTTCATTTCATTCATGAGCTTCTCTATCGTTGGCCGCTCTACTGCAAGGCCAATTGTCCTTTGAGTCTGTTGCATTCTCTTAAGTTTTCCTTTTATGTCTTGTGAGACATGGTGGGCCTCATCTACCCATGGCAACGTCCGAATGCAGATGATCTTTTCCCTTCTCCGCAACTCATCAATTTTTCCCTATAGAAGTGTTCCTTCAAGGAGATGGGTGAACCATTACACAGGTGCTAAGGTATGCACCATGGCTTGACGTTCATCAAACTGGAGTTACTTCTCTCTGATCTCTTCATCAATCTTCTGCACATGGGGTTCCTCGTGCAGTGAAGCACACACCTCCATGGTGTCTTCAAAAGGTTGACTACATTTCTTGATTGCAGTCTCTATCGAAATCTTAGCCATTTTGATGGTAGCTTCATGCTATGTGTGAAATTTTGGTGGAAATATAGGCTGCAGCTTCATCTGAAGCTCTGTAATTTTCTTTTGTAGTTCAAAGGGAATTTAATCCACCTCTTCCTTCGATTCTCTGACTGTTGCTGCCAATTTCTGAATCATTTCTGCTCAAGATGCCTCGACTCAGATATAGAGCTCTAGAAGCTCACTACATGCTTTGGTGATGTCCTCTTCTAGTTGTTGGTTGCGCGCAGCCATATCATCGCAATCCTGCATTGCTTTATTCTTTTCCTTGAACATCTGTTGGTTATTGATTTTGACATCATTGATGACCAATAGAGCTTTTTGTTCCAGTATTTTGAGCTCATTTCTAATGTCGTGGTGAAGCCCGTGCAATGTTTGAAGGGGGGACATAACAATTTTTAGGCTCAGATCCTGCAATTTTTGGATGTTCTCCATTTCCTCTATGGTTTTAACGTGTAGTGATCCTTCTAGAAAATGCACTGCTTAAAGGTATACAGTAAGCTCGGCTGAAGGTATCATGCTCGCTTGAAGCATGCTTGTCTGCACCAACAATTCTTTAAGGCCCTGCTAGACCTCTGTCAAAACTGACTTGTATTAATCCTTGATGTTCCCCCACATCTCTTCCATCGTAGCATGGATAGTTTCTCCAATTTCATCCAAGTCCCCTTTAGTGAGGACGAAAGCTTCGATGTTGGCAAATTATCTAACTTCTTCTTCTTCAGCGCACTTCCAGCACTCTGATTCTTCTGCTTCTTGATTATAAATGGGGAATCAATGTCATTTGTGTCTACATCAGGGTCTCCACAACCCTACCACCCTGTTCCCGTTTTCCAGTCTCCTTCTCAACTATGGGCTTGGCAGCCTTTCCCTCGAGGTCAATGGTGACAGTTAGAGGCACCTTCTCGGTATCCTTCTTGGCTACTAATTTTTTATACTATGCACTTGTTCCTTCCTTCTTGGTCACCTTTACCATTGTTGAGGGAAACCAATAACTTGACCACTTATTAATGACCACCAATATGTCATCTTTGTACACTAAGTATGGTAGATGATGCCATACCTTATACAAATATTTCTTGCCGTGAATAGAGACACTACGAAAATATACTTTAAAATCAGCAATGTCACCAAACTGTTGAAATAATGCAGGTGACAACCTTGGTTGTTGGTTGATGATTGTGCACAGGTCCATCTCAAAGAGAACCCAAAATATTTTACTCTCCATAACTTGGGTTGCTTCCTTAGAGGTCTATATCGAAGAAAACTTCACAGCCTCCCACACATCAGGTTCCACATTAGGGAATTGTGAATCCTTAGGTGTTCTCCATGCTAGTAACGCGATTAAGAGTAACAATCATGTGTAATAGAATGGCTTCATGTCTTCCTATTTCTCATGACAGGCATCAAAAAATCCTGACAGAGGTACTTAGCCCACTTAAACTCAACCCCCTTGCTGCACTCGATAGCCAAGGTATGACTCGCGCTCACACTTCATCTTCCTGACATTTCCTCATGATTTTATAGACCAAAACTGACACAGAAAAATGCACATCTCCATCTTTAATAGAATTGATAGCATAGCCCTATGAATTCTTGATGATGCCATAGTCATTCTTCATTTGATCAGCTAGCTTCTTCTCTTGGGATTTCCCAAAAATGTGTCATTGAGGTTCACACCTTGATGAAGCAGTGCGATAATCCTTCAGATTAACATATCATCAATCAATATTGGCTCTCCAAGCCACAGATGCCCGTCATGTACCAACACCAACAGCTAGTGCACAAAAATGGTGTTTATGTTTCTTTGCCCAAAATGCGGAACATACAACATATTCAACAATCCAACATGGAGAATCCCAGCTACCCACTTCATTGGTTCAACCCTTGTCACTCTGGCTTATTCATAATACACAAAGTGGAGGTACTTGTTGGGCTCAAATTAGGGATACTTGTTGCAATCATTCAAATCCCAGTCCTCCATACATAGGTTTGGCACCTTGGCAAACAATTCCCCTTCAATTGGCACTTTCTCTAGTAACAGGGGTGTAAATATCTTATATTTGATGGAATTTGGGTCCTTTGTTACCTTCACAATTGGTTTACTCAACAACATATAAGGTGGAAACTAAGAGATCAATTCCACCTCATCTATGTTGATATCCACAAATTCGATGACTAATTCTTCTTCATCTAGTTCTTGGGGCTCCATGGGTTGTTTCTGCGGGTCCATTTTCTCCTTACTTCGTAGTTCTCTAGGGATTTTCTTTAGTTATTGTCTAACCAGGGTCCTTTGGGGCTTCTTCTGCTTCTTGGCCATTAATGTTGGAGAAATAGGCTTAGTTCTTGGCAATCTAGGTGCAGTAGTATACGTCGGTTGGTAGGTAGTCATAATGGATTCTAGCCCTCGACTCAAAACCTCTTGCTCAAGATTCTTCCAACTCCCACGATACATGCAACAGAAAGCTCAGCTCACACTTAGGCACAAAATTTCATAGCAAATTATCAACAAAAAAAGTCTCCAAATGTGGAGCTGGATGCCATATTTATAGCTTTTTTCAAATTTAAACCACTCAATTCCCTCAATATCTTCCTCATAAATGCAGATTTGGTGGTAGATTTTTCCCAAATATACCTCTTAAATGAGTTTCCTCACTCCTTTTAATGGAAATTTCCCTGTCAAATCATCCCCAATGGTCATATTTTGGACGAACTTCGTCAAAGCCCTTCCTGCAATGCAATTACCCCTTCTCCATCGCAATATTCTCCACCTGCACCATCCTCCTCAATGTTGCACAAGCCTCCTTCTTCAACAAGATCCTGCATTGGTAGGGTACTTTATAGTCTCGTACTTCCTTCCAAGTGCCTGTAGCACTAAGGTTGTCCTCCATTCATATAGTCATCACACAATCCCAGAGAAAAAGTCATCCCTGTAAATTTTTAACCTACTCCCATTTACGCACCCAGAAATTAATTCTCCATTCAGCTTCACGAGTTGAATTGCACTACCACCTGAGATATCGCTAATAATGTACGGGACTATCCAATGCATCTTGAACTTATGAATAAACTGTGTGTAACTTACTATTGTATAGAAAAACCATGTCTCCACTCTTAAAAGTTCGTTGCTTAATATGGAGATCGTGCCATGCCTTTTCCCAAGATTTCTATATCTGTTGGTGAAATCCTACAAGGAAGTGATCTTCTTCTAGTGCGAGCAGTTTTTCTAATATTTCTTCCATAATATCAATGTCTTCCATATTTGTGATTGTTGTGATTCTAAGATGGGGACTATATATTCCATTAACATTACAACATCCTATCCATAGACCAATCTAAATAGAGTCTTCCCTATCAGCTTCTTGCAAGTAGTCATGTGCCCACAATATTGCATGTATGCACCCATTCCAACCATTCCTATTGATGTTGCACACCTTCATCAAAGCATGCTCAAAACTTTTGTTAAAGTCCTCAATCGTACCATTTGCTTGAGGATGATAAGGCATACTCTTCTGATGATGTACATGAAATTATTTTGCTAATGCTTCAATCGTGTTGTTGAGGAAGTGTGTTCCTCTATCACTCATCATGATCTTCGAGCACCCAAACCATGCTAATATATATTTAAAAATAAAGTGTGCAACAGTGTTCGCGCTGCAGTCCTTTACCAGTTCTGCCTCATCCCTCTGGTAAGATAATCCATCATGATAATAATATAGTGCACAACCATCTTCTTCCCTGGAGGATTGATTGGCCCCATAAAATAAGTTTCCCATTTATCAAAAGTCTATAAAGTAACCTGTAGATTCAATAGCAATTAATCTCTCTGTGATGGTCTTCTGGTTCTCTGGCAAACATCACAAGAACTACAATATTCCTTATAATAATTGTGCACCGTGGGCCACCATATTCCTGCCCTCAAAATTTTCTATGTGTTTTCTTTCTTGCGTAGTTCCCTCCTACGACACTACCATGTGCTTCAACTAAAATACTACGTCATTCATGCTCAGAGACATATCTATGCAATATTTCATTAGGGCCCATTTTATACAGATGCCCTACAATCAAAGAAAAATTCACCACTCTGACTACTAATTCTTTCTTCTATTGCATTTTATACTCCACAAGGGGCTAGTCTTGTAGTCAAAAAGTGAATAATATCCACAAAATGGTCATCAAAAACCCTTATGATGAAGAGTTGCATGTCAATCAATCCTTCTTCAATGTTGGCTAGTTCTTCACCATTCTCAATCTGAGATAGATTATCTGTCCCCGCATTCAATTGTTCAAGCTTGGAAATTACTTCAAAATCATATTCATGAAATAGTAATCCATATGTAGATATTCCACCCCAACATAGGCTTTTTCACCAAGTATTTCAAAGCAGAATGGTCTGTGAACATCTTGAAGTGCACATCCAACAAGTAATGCTTGAACTTATGTAGCGTGTACAGCATAGCCAAACCTTCTCATTCCATCGTGGAATAATTTCTCTTCACTTTATATAGTTTGCGACTTGAAAACACAATGGGGTGATCAATATCCCCCTCCCTTGGCTACACTAAGACAACTCCCAAAGATATACATGATGCATCCACATGAACATGGAACTCCTTCTTCCAATTCAGCAACACGAGGATCGATGCAATGACCATTTTCTCTTTTAAGACGTTAAGACTCTTTCGACACTCCTCATCCTAGCAGAAGGTGGAATATTTCTTTAATAATCTCTCCATCTTTTAAGTGATATATGTGTATGCCTTAATGCATTTCCGATAATATCTAGTGTGTCCAAGAGTTGCGTGTAGCTGCTTCACATTCTTCAGCAGATCCAAATTAATGATAGCAATGATTTTGGGAGGATCTACCATTAGCCCTTGCTTACAAAAAACATGTCCTAGTAAGATCCCATAAGGTACACAAAATGTACTTCTTTAGGTTTAATTAGATTTGATACTTCCTACAGATATCCAACATTAAGAGTAGGCTCGAGACATGCTTCTTTACCATCCCAAAGACTGTCTAGTCATCACAGTATACTTGCAGAAACTTGTGAATGAATTATTTAAATGTTGTGACGACAACTCTGAAGAATATTGTCGGTGCATTCTTCAACCCAAATGGCATGAATGTATATTGAAAGGATCCCCATTCAGTAGCAAAGGTGGTCTTAGTCCTATCTGTTAGCACAATCTTAATTTGATGGTACCCCAAAAACCCATATGTAAAGGAGTGAGCCTCCTTACCTCCTACATTTTCGAAAACTTCATCGGTGAATGGTGTTGGGAACGGGTCATATACACATGCATCATTCAACTTCTGTAAGTTTCCACAGATCCATATCTTTCCCTTAGTATTTTTCTCTTGTAGTACCATTCGACTCACCTAGTCAAATTCTTCCATAGGTTCAATTATACCAGCTACGACCATCTTTCCAAGTTCCTCCTTTAGCTAATCCTTATACTTTGGGTTGAACCTATACGATTGTTGCTTTATAGGCTTCACATTCGGTTTTAAATTAATTTTCATGATGCTCAGGTCTCTTGCAATCCCTTTTAACTCCGTAGACTTCTTTGGGAACAACTCCTAGTACCCATGCAATATCTCGACGGCCTTTCCTGGAAGATTGATTGGCCCAATAAAATAAGTTTTCCATTTATCAAAAGTCTATAAAGTAACCTGTAGATTTACCAGAAATTCATCTCTCTGTGATGGTCTTCTGGTTCTATGGAAAACATCATAAGAACTACAATATTCCTTACAATCCTTGTGGACGTGGGCCACCATAGTCCTGCCCTCAAAATTTTCTATGTGGTTTCTTTCCTGCGTAGTTCCCTCCTACGACACTACCATGTGCTTCAACTAAAATACTACGTCATTCATGCTCAGAGACATATCTACGCAATATTTCATCAGGGCACATTTTATACAGATGCCCTAGAATCAAAGAAAAATTCGCCACTCTGACTACTAATTCTTTCTTCTATTGCATTGTATACTCCACAGGGGCTAGTCTGGTAGTCAAAAAGTGAATAATATCTACAAAATGTTCATCAAAAATCCTTACAATAAAGAGTTTCATGTCAAGCAATCCTTCTTCAATGTTGGCCAGTTCTTCACCATTCTCAATCCAAGATAGATTATCTGTGCTCACGTTCAGTTGTTTAGGCTTGGATGTCAAAATCATATTCTTGAAATAGTAATATCCATATGTAGATCTTCTGCCCCATCATAGGCTTGTTCACCAAGTATTTCAAAGCAGAATGGGCCATGAACATCTTGAAGTGCGCACCCAACAAATAATGCCTGAACTTCTGTAGCGTGTACACCATAGCTAGACCTTCTCGTTCAATCATGGAATAATTTCTCTTCACTGTATATATTTTGTGACTTGAAAACACAATGGGGTGATCAATATCCCCCTCCCCTAGCTACACTAAGACAACTCCCAAAGATATACATGACACATCCTCATGAACATGGAACTCTTTCTTCCAATTCAGCAACACGAGGATCGATGTAGTGACCATTTTCTCTTTTAGGATGTTAAGACTCTTCCAACACTTCTCATCCCAATAGAAGGTGGAATATTTCTTTAGTAACCTCTCCATTTTTTTAGTGATATATTTGTATTCCTTAATGCATTTCTGATAATATCTAGTGTGTCCAAGAGTTGCGTGTAGCTACTTCACATTATTCAGCAGATCCAAATTAATGATAACAATGATTTTGGGAAGATCTACCATTAGTCGTTGCCTATAGAAAACATGTCCTAGTAAGACCCCATAAGGTACACAAAAATGCACTTCTTTAGGTTTAATGAGATTTGATACTTCCTACAGATATCTAACATTAAGAGTAGGCTTGAGACATGCTTCTTACCATCCCAAAGACTGTCTAGTCATCACAGTATACATCCGGGAACTTGTGAATGAATTCTTTAAATGTTGTGACGACAACTTTGAAGAATATTGTTGGTTCATTCTTCAACCCAAATGGCATGACTGTATATTGAAAGGATCCCCATTCAGTAGCAAAGGTGGTCTTAGTCCTATCTTCTAGCACAATCTTAATTTGATGGTACCCAGAAAACCCATATGTAAAGGAGTGAGCCTTCTTACCTCCTACATTTTAGAAAACTTCATCTGTGAATGGTGTTGGGAATGGGTCATGTACACATGCATCATTCAACTTCTATAAGTTGCCACAGATCCATATTTTTCCCTTAGTATTTTTCTCTTGTACTACCATTCGACTCACCTAGTCAAATTCTTACACAGGTTCAATTATACCAGCTGCGACCATATTTTCAAGTTCCTCCTTTATCTAATCCTTATACTTTGGGTTGAGCCTATGCGGTTGCTGTTTTATAGGCTTCACATCTGGTTTTAAATTAATTTTCATGATGCTCAGGTCTCCTGCGATCCCTTTTAACTCTGTAGACTTCTTTGGGAACAACTCCTAGTACCCATGCAATATCTCAACAACCTTTCCTACTGTATCTTCATCCTAGTAATCTCCTATGTGCATGAAATTGGGCTCCACCTCTGAGCCTATGTTGAAATTCCTCATCTTAACAGGTTGTGTTACCTCAGGTATTTTAGCATCTGGACTTGCCACTCTACGTTGTCCTTATGACTCAAGAATGTTAATGCTTGAAGATCTTCCTCACCTTCCTTAGTAGTAATATTATAACACTCCAGTGTGTGTTGTAACTGTGTGTTCCATTCAGGTTGTACCCAATTCATTGCCTCCTTAGGCGTTCAAAAGATTGCTACTTTAATTTCTTGAAGAGAATCATCCATACACTGAAACCGACTCTCAAATCTAAATTTCGAAATAAAAATTTCCTTCATAGCATTCCAATCGACGGTACCATCGCGCAACTCTGTTTCAAAATGCCAATTCATTGGTATCACATCTAGAGTGTGAACAAAGACATGCACCCATTCTAATTGAGGTTCTTCACCCCATGCCTTAGTCCAATGAGGCAAATGATTGCGAGGATCACCTTTTCCATTGCAATTCTTTGTGATTATTTTGTTTTCCTGACCAAACCTGAACCTTAGCAATTGCCAATATTCCTGCCAATCTCCAATATTATCCTTATCAGTACCCTACCAACACACAGGTGTAGCCATCAAAGCCAGAGCCAAGGCCTGGAAGCATTGTTATTCTGGTAAATCTCTTTCAAACTTATCTAGAAATATGTTGACATCACCTATCCCATCATAATATGGTAAGTTGCATACCTCAGCTGATATGCAGTGAAGGGATTTCTTCATTCTATTATAGCGCAGAGTAGAAACTTCGTGTATCTAGTTCTATGAGTTCTCCAATTCTTCATTTGAGTCTGAATGACATGAACTATCCTTCTCCCAACTTATTTGTCCATCCGCGGTGAGGTTGATCCAATCCTCGTGCACGTAGTTAACTTATAGATGTGGTCAATATCATCATCACCGTATTCATCGCAAATGGGTTTTGTATATTGCACTCCTTCATAAGGATCTAAAGGAACAATGACCCTGGTACCATTCTTTTAGAATACCATAATCCCATATTTTAGATTGATTATGGCATCCATATCAAAATCTCAATCAATTCCGAGAAAATATGGATACAAGCTACTGTCATCCATGATTTCAATGATAGTAATGCATGTGTCTGCCTCAGGCTTCTTACATTCTGCCTTATCTTCTCCAGTAGCCACACCACTTTGTGTAATTATATTAATGATTGGATCATTCTCGTGTGGTTTAGATCGCATCATTTATATATTCTATGGATGATCCTGGTTCTTCATTTCCTACATCTTAGCCATTAAAATAGGGTAATCTTCTATCACATTCTCAGATTGTCTACAATACTGACATGAAGGGTGGGTGGGATTCTGGCAATCTTTCGCATAGTGTCTAGCTTCGCCACAATTATAACATATGATCTAAGCCCTTCCTTGTCCATTGCCTCATCCACGACCCCATCCTTGACCTTGAAATCCTCCATGAATTGTAGGTGAACCATTATCTTCATGTGTGTGACCTTCAACTTACATCCTATATGTTGGGGTTTGATCTATAATTAAGTCATAGATGTAAATATGTCTCTCATCATGTCCTACTAATCAATAGAACTTACAAAATAAATCCTACGATGACTGCACACATTTATGTACCAAATAGCAGTGATCAGTTGGGTGATGGCCTGCAACTTAGTAGATACTTCACCATATGCTCGGTCCAATACTTGGTCTAGCACTAGGCTCTAGCTTCAATGGATTGGGACCTCCACCAACCAAATAATTAGGGTATACCAAATGTTGGTCCTTATAGTGACCTTCCATCTTACACTTTAGGCACCATACTTCTAAGCGCATCTCAAATGGAACGTCTTTTCCTTTCTTCAAGTCTAGCAGCTCCATATGCAGACTTGCTGACTGGGATTGTATTTGTTGAAGCCCTATGTGAGTGTCTTATTGTGATAGTGGTAATCTGAGGTGTGGAAATAATGAAACTATATACCACACATTATGCAATTCATCAGAGGTCTGGAAGTTGACTTTCCCCATCAAATAGTTTAACTTTTGATCTACATTCCAGGAAGTTTCATTAAGAGCTTGCTTAATCTCTTTAATTTCTCTAAATACACTGCAACTGTGACTTGGGCTTCTTAAACTCTACATTTAGTGCATTCTTTGATGCACCTATTGAAGCAACTGGATTCACCATCTTGTACTTGATATACCATGAAAGCGCTGTATCATGCATCATTATGACAAGATTTTATTTCTTCATATCATTGTCATTGCTCTATTGCGCTTTCCACATAGCTTTTGTGACAAACCAAAATTGATCAGGATCCTCTGATCCCTTACCCTTAAAGATAGGCATCTTCATTTTGTTAGGCATGTTGAATAGTAGAGGTGGATGTGGAGGTGTAGGTGTGTGAGGTGCAGGTGAAGGTGGAGGTGGAGCGGATGGGTGAGGAATCCCAGAAATGCCTTGAGATTCTCATTGTGCTGCACCTCTAGGTGTACTAGGATTGTTCCTTTCTTCTTCGTTATCTTATCCACCCAATAATGAACTGTACTCACCCTCAATATATTTGTCTAGATCGGCTTTGAATATTTTTCCGCTTCACGTAGATCTTCTCAGACCTCTTTTAAACATCAATCTATAGGAATAACAACCTTTTCACATAACAACATTTTAATCTAGAGCTTCAAGGAATTCAGATACTTACCTCGTGTACCTTTGAAAAAATATTCGCTAAGCTTCGTTATAGGATATTGTTGTGTTAGTTGCAATTTCAGTGATAAATCCTCTAAGGATACTATCAAACCAATAATAAACATCTTTTGTGACCTTATATTCAAACTCCTTAAGTCTCTTCATCAGCTCTAGGGTCCACACAATAGGATCATCGTGTTTCCAAGTGGGTTCATCGTTCGCAAGCTTTGAAATCCACTCCTGCAGCTTGTTAGCAAATGTTGGGAAAAATATCTCATGTTGTTATGTATATATATACCTTTGTAACCACGTTTCTTTCGACTAGCATGGATCTCTTCTTTCCTAATCTGAAAATTCATGCAACTTCTGATCTGTCCAATTTTTCATCTCTTTTATAGTCGGATGCCACATCACACATCCCTCAGATAGATTCTGGTCCAAGCAACAGAACCATTTGTTGGCTTCAAGGACTTAGACCCAGGTTTAGAGTTAACTGCGTAAACCATCAAAACCTTATACCACTGGCCCCTTTAGCAATGATTTTCTCACACAGACTACAGTCTCACCTGAGGTGATATTGGGGGATGATAGAACCAGGTTCTTGCATCCAAAGGGACTATGCAATGTGGCTATACGTATTTTAATAGTTTAGTGCTTAATCTAATCTTTGCAAACTCTTAACCTTATCCTTAGAATCGAACAACATTTTCTACTTTAATAGATTAATGAATTTTGTGAAACTAGACTAATGTGTATTATTCATCATATAAAACAATATCTAAACCTTCACAATGAAATTGCAAAATATATATAAAACGAACCGTAAATAGTCAAAACCACAGAAACTATGCGAACATATAGAAATTAAATAGATTTGTCTCAAAACTCTTCTTTATTAGTGAAGTCTTTTCAAATACAATCTTTATGACCTTGCACACATTATTGTAGGGGCCTGCACACTCAACTGCAGACTTACCAAAGTCTCCACACACACATTAGAAGGATCCTTCCCCTTCGCCTGACTATAGAATATAGTACAAAAAAAAATGTCTTTCATAAATTCAATACATCATGTCTTAGACTTGCAAAATCATCCCTTTATATATGCTTCTAACCTTACAATAAAATGGTCTCTGAACCATGGGTGGAGCTCAAAATCCTCTAAGTAATCCCATCTGTCTACAAAAGAAGGGGCTTTGACCCACCCTAAATCCCTTTGAATCTTATAATGCTACACTAATCATACTCCACTCCTAAAAATGAGGATCCTTTACATACTTTGGATAATAATTAGACCTAGGAAACCCCTACCCAACATAAGGACCTTTGCAAATTATGTTGAAAACATTTCACATAATCTTCCAAAATCTCATCCTTGTTTTGTGAAATCTGAAGGATTTCCTCATGAAGGTCTCTTTCTTTGTAGTATTTTTTATATTTTTCGGGGAATGTTTTTTTCATATCATCTGTCATATGGATTCTATGCCATGGAAAGTCTCATAAACTAGTAATGTGTTACATTATTTAATGTGGTGGGAAATAATTTTAGATTTAGATCATCTATAGTATAATCCTACATTTTTCAAAGAATTTCAAACTCAAAAGTAGGGGATCTAGGTCTTCAATGGATAAATCATTAAAATTGGGAATGGCTAAAGGATAAATATTTTTAATGGTTTCCTTTACTCTAGGTTTGTTTCATGGGAAACCAAATGTTATGTTTGAACCAAATCCTTCTTCCTTTTCCATAATAATGATCAAAGGATCCTCAAGAGGTGGTCTCTCTAATGATCTTGCTTCTTGAGACGATATTGATCTTTTAGAGTCTACTGACTCATAAACTAGATTCTGCTAATAATCGAAATATGAATGGGGCTTTTAAATTATTAGCTATTATGTATATACTATTCCTTCAAAGGGAGGATTATTTTTCTTTTTTTAGAATAAATTTTAGGTACAAATTTAAGAGTGAAATTCCACCTACAACTTCACTAAGTAGGGGGTCTTGTTCCTAAAAAATTTACTCATCTTCATCTACATACAGATTATTTTGTACTGTGGGTGGTTCTCACTTAACCATGTGCTCATGCTCTTGGATTTATAGTTCTATTCCATCATCTATATTCTTCTACATGTAAAAAACATTAGATGAGATGTTATGAAGAGGGATGTTAACTATTCCTATAGTGTAAATCTTTATACCATGTTTTATCTCTTCCAACCAAATAAAAATTCCCAAATATTTTGACTCTAAAATGCCACAAATGACATCTACTCTATATCTTATTCATTTCTAGTATGGAATCTAGTTTAAGTGCATTTGATTGTCAACCGATGGCTTGTAAATATGGTATTGTATCATACAAATTATAGGTAAGGCTTATGAATTAGTTAGCTAGTTGGACACTTTAACCATGATATTAACATGTATTTATAAATCCAATTCCACTTAACTAAAAAACAAGGAATTATGAATAATAGAAAGAAAACACAACCAATGTTTTACACAAATCAATTACTAGCATGGTATCTATAGCATTGAACCATTAACCCATGAATGATGAAACTAACACTTGTTGTAATACACATAAAACTATAACAAAAATGTGAAAGTGATTTAGTCTTTTGTAAGCATTTAAGAAATTAGAAATAGAAAACAAATATATAAATTTTAGATACAAATATTAAATGAAAATTAATACTCATTTCATCTATAGTGAGACCTCACTCTATGGAGTAGGGTGTTGAACAAGTTCTATAGTACTTGAATTCTTAATCTATTCAACAATCATTTTTTCATATATAAATTGTGAAAAATAAGCTTGTATTCCAAATAATAATGGAAATTAAAACATTTTGTCTCTAGTATTTCAATTGTATCTCTATCTCTTTGCCTCCTCATTTTAGAACCAAGCATATCATTTTACTAACTCAACTACTTAACAAATTATTAAATTTCTTTTAGGAAGCTTAACACTTGAAAATTTTGATGATTTTCATGTTGCTGCTAAACTCTATTATGGCCATGTTGAGAAATGGTAACAAGAAATTCCATTTTAATTTTTCCTTGAATTAAATTGTGAATTAAATTCAAATTCTATTTTATAACAACTTAAAATAGTTATATTAAGTTTATTAAACTTACTTAACTTAGATAATTTGAGTTGGAAGTATTTTGGAAGTCATGTATATGTTCTCCCTACTTTGTAGGAGTCGAGTATGATTTTATAGTGAGTTGTAAAACAAAAGACTCAGTTTCAAGAGTTAGTTCAGTTAAATTAGTTCTCAAACCGATTGAGAGAACTAATAGTGAGTTAACAACCAGTGGTGATAGTAATGAACTTGTTGATAGTGCTAGACTTGCCAACATATTAGGGGATCTTCCAGGTAGGAAGTATCAATTAGACATTCGTCTGTTTGGTGTAGGAGTCCCAACATTGGGTCATATGGAAATTTCTTGACCACGATTTCGCACAGAGGAAAGTAAGATAACTATTTTGGTAGCAAGCATGTGATAGTTGCAGTGAGCCAAGGAAGGTTCATGAGATGTTCTAACACATGGGGGTTGAGATGAGTGTACCCCTTGGAAACCTATGATAACACATACTTGAAGGAAACACATGAGAAAATATACATCACAACATGGAAGGCAAGTTAGCAAGCAATCCAAAGTGATGGTTAAACCAACAACACATTTCAAAAAGATTCATACATACATATATAGATAGCTATCATGCATAGGTAAGTAAATAGATACATATATCATTTAGAGTAAACCAGATAGTATAGACTACAGTAAAAAATATGAAAGAAATGTGTTGTCTCTTGTTATATTAAGAAGTGTAAGTTCCAATCACACAATACATCCATGTCCAACCACTAGTTTCGATAACGAAACTTTACAACCACAACTGCCTACTCCTCCAAAGAGATGTACTAGCTCTGTGCAATGGAAAAGCCAAGGCTCATTACAATATCGTCCAAGCTCTCTCCAAGATAGTATTATCGGAAACTTGGCTAAACAAAAGCCTTATGAGGGAATATTTATAGCAAAGGGTGGGGTGGCCCTTGACATTCCAGCTTTGTGACAGTTCAACTACCCTTATAACTCTTCATCTACTCTATGATTGTTACATCCAACTATCACAACTTGACTTACACTTCACAAGACATTACATTACAATGAACATGTACTCATGTGAGAGAAATGGCTTGAGAAAACCATGCTGGACATCGCTATGACTTAGACAACCATGGAAATCCAAATCCTCAACATCCTTGTGTTGATCAGTAGTAATATACTGATGCCAAGATCGGCCATCCATGATGGTGTCTGTGTGCTCTAAGGTGACATCTTTTTGGAACCTAAATCTTGCCTCCATAACTTCTGGGTACACTTCCCAGGCTCCTCTATCCAACCCATCTGTAAGCATGTGCATCATTATCTTTAATGCGACCGGATCGGCAACATACTTGTGCATGATGTCTGCACTAATGGGCAAGTTTGGGTTGGTGGCAATGCACATCAACTCATCGAAGGATGAGTCAAGCTCTAGCTAGACCTATCTCTTTGTCATCACTTGGGTGAGAGCCCCAATAGATGGGATCACATTTCCATGCACCACAACATCCATACTCTTGAGCACATGCACATGGGAAGCTTTTATACTAGTGATGAGTTGTGGGAGCTCTTCATAGTTCCGTATCTAACTCCAAATATATGCCTTCAGCTCGACCACACCGACCTTCATCATCTTAGGCTAGTGAAGTGGGGATCCCTTGTATCTCATTGTCCATGTTTGCATGTAATCAACAACAACATGCAAGTTTGTTAAGGTACGTGCTCTTCTAACACATCGTTGCTACCATCCGTTGAGATGGATGATTGCCTTATGCATGGTGCCAAACTTGGAGTACAACACTCGCATAATTGTGTCAAGGGACAATACTTCATCTAGTATTGCCTTATTTAGTTCAGCTTGAGAAGACGTTGTCACCAACTCTCCTCCTTGCTTGGTCATTTGAATTTCTTTAGCCATTTTCTCATTTTCAGCAATTAGAAAGTGAACACTTGAGCTAGTGGCTTTGGCATACACTCTAGTTACATCGGCCAAGGCTGCTGGATGTTTGCGCACATCAAACATGATCACTCATTCCTCAACTTGCGCAGGATATCTATGATCATCCAGAGTCGAAAATCTACGAGACTGCACATATCTATGTTGAGACTCATTGAATGTGATGTTGTGAATTTCTCCTTCCATTTAATCTCCAAAGATCTCAGTGCTTCCTCGGTAATTTGAGACTTGCTCATCATCTAGATGCGGTGAAGGAGGTAAGTCAAACTCTTGGTGGTGAGGCATAAGGTCGATGTCCTATTCCAATTCCCATTGTTCCATATAAGTATCCAAATTTTGAAGTGCTTTCTCTATCTCACAGTGAAGTCCTACTCCTATGATGGTTCACCCCGTTTGCCTAATGCCAGCTATTCTAATGAATTCACTACCTGTACGGGTGATGTTTCATATGTTTGCACTTGTTTCCCCCTTGTTGTAGCTGTTGCTACTACACTTCCCTCTCCTATTTGTGTAGCTCTTATTCTTTCCAAAGTTGCTCCTTCAACTTATGTAACTCCTTCTCTGCTTCTTCTATTCTTCTCTTATCCCTTTGTCTTTGCATGATTCTCTTATCACGTTGTTGCCTCTTTGCCTCTGTAGCCATAACTACTTTCTCTGCAAGTGGATCTTCTCGGTACTTTCATCTTTGCTCTTCCTCCATACGATCGACAATCTTCCTGCCCTTATCGCACATTGGTATGCTTGCTTCTACTGCTACTGTTGTTGGTGTTGGTGCTCTCCAAGATGTTGCTTCATGTTGCTTCACTAACCACCCTGCAACAAAGTTGGCTGGTTCATTGAGTCTAGAGGAGTTGTAACAATATCTCCATGGGTCCTCCTCCACCCATTACATTCCCCATGGATCGAGTTGAACTGTACTCTCGCATAGTGATCTTTCACAACAAAATGTGGGTCTTATGTGTTGTAACTTTAGAGGTCGAATGTATACTTCTTCATTTGTTCTAATTTGACATCTGCTTTCTTGAAACTCCAGATCTCATATAACCCAATCCACAATGGAAGAGCGGGCCAAGGGGCCTTCTTCTTCTAGATTAGTCTAGCTTTCAATCCTACCATGATGTGATATATAACTTCTTGCATGACGAGTATGTCGAAGACAAACTTCAATAGAACATGCAGAGGCTTCTCCACACTGAACATTTGTATGAAGGTGCCAGATGGTGATGCATACCAATCAACAATGTCTATCAGTGCTTCCATTACTTCCTTCGACATGTAGGGTGGATCCTCTTTGAATATCATCTTGTAAACTAGGGCAAACATTCTACGGAACCAACTCACAAAAAGATAGAAAAAATAGTTGAACGCCTTAGAATTCAGCCTCTTTGAGGGGGAAACCTCCTTTATAATACACAAATGAATAATTCTTGGATGATTCAAATGAAAAAACCTCCTTTCTATATATAGGAGTCTAAGGAGTCACATTATAACCAAGCTAACCTAACAATAATAATATAAATCCACAAAAATAACAATAGAGGGATTCTATGGGGCACAGTAATCACAATATGGGGACAATAAGGGCACAACAATATTAATAAGGGATACAACTACAATACTAATGGGATAATCACTAGTATTATAGGAACCTAACATGCGCCTCTCCTTCAAAAAAGTGTTGTCCTTAATTCTTGAGTAGTTCTGGATGCTTCTATATAAAATACTCATCCTCCCATGTGGAATCTTCAGTGGATAAGTCCTTCCACTTGATGAGATACTCTGAAATTTATCGATTTTGTAGCTGTCGAGTTCTTGTTTTTGTGACTGCTTCCGATTCCAATATAATTTTTCCTTCCTCGTCAATTTTTGGAAATATTGTTTGAACTGGGAGCTTGTCGCCTATAACCTTCTTTAAACATGAAACACGGAAAACTAGGTGCACTTGAGAAGTTGCAGGAAGCTCCAATTTGTATGCCATAGTACCAATCTTTTGCAACACCTTGTACGGACCACAATACTTTGGTGATAATTTATTGTCCTTCTTAGCTTGCTTGAGGGGCATTTGTTTATATGGTTGTAGCCATAGGAATATCCAATCACCTAGATCAAAACTTCTTTCGCTGCAATGTTGATCTGCCTGTTGTTTCATTTTATTCTGTGCCAACATGAGGTTATCCTTTAAGAGTTGGAGGACTTGTTGTTGATGTTCGATGTGATGTTCCACTTCTTGAACCTTAGAACTTTCTCTTAAATATGATGTCATGTATGGTGGTTGATATCCATAAAGTGCCATAAATGGGGTCATTTGTGTTGTTGTATGGAAGGAAGTGTTATACCACCATTCAGCCAAAGGCAACCATTTGACCCATTGTGTATGTTTATTAGATACAAAGCGATGAATATATACTTCCAAACATTTGTTTACTATCTCAGTTTGCCCATCAGATTGAGGATGATAAGATGAGCTATGAGTTAACTAAGTACCAAGACAAGAAAATAATTCTGTCCAAAAATTTCTAGTGAAAATGGGATCTCTATCACTTACAATAATCTTTGGATTTCCATGTAGCTTTTGAATTGTTTCCATAAATGCAGTAGAAACTATATTGGCTTTAAATGGATGTGATAATGCACAAAAGATTGCACACTTTGTAAGTTTGTCAACTACCACCATGATGACACTCTTTCCCTCATATTTGGGTAAATCCTATGATAAAATCCATTGAAACCTCCTCCCAACATTGGCTTGGAATGGAGAAAGGTTGTAATAGACCTGGGGTCTTAATTGTTTGAACTTTATTTTGTTGGAAAACCAAACATTCCACCACAAAAGTTTCAATATCTGCTTTAAGGCCATCCCAAAAAAATTCCTTCTTAATACTGTGGTAATCCTTTAAAAATCCTGAGTTCCCTCCTGAGGGAGAAGTGTGCAATTCCATAAGAATATTTTGTTTGAGTTGGGAATTCTTATAGAGGTATAAGCGATCTTTGTACCATAATGAATCATTTTCCCAGCTAAATGTATTAGATGTACTGAAATCTTGTTGTAAATTTCAAATAAGTGCCCAGACTTCTACGCCATTCTTATTCCTTCCTTGCTTCATTTATCCAATCTAGTTGGACAATAGAAATGGCACACAACAATGCTTCCACAACCTCATGCTTTCTTGAGAGTGCATTTGCCACCACATTTTTCTTTCCTTTTTTGTAGTTGATTTCAAAGCCATAACTCAACATCTTTGTGACCCACTTTTGTTGCTCTTTAGAGGATAATCTTTGTTTGAAAAAGTATTTAAGGCTATCATGATCCAGTTTTACCTTGAAGTGTCTTTCCATTAGGTAGGGTCGCCATTTCTTAAGTGCATGCAGTATAGCCAAAATTTCCTTCTCATAAATAGCTTTTTGTAAAAAATTTCCCTTGATTGGATGACTTTCAAAAGTAATGGGGCTTTCATATTGCATTAAAACAACACCAATTCCATTTCCTGAAGCATCACATTCCACAAAAAAGGTTTTTGTGAAGTTCGGTGTAGCTAAGACTGATGCTTGGCACATTTCCTCTTTAAGATGTTCAAAGACCTTTGTTGCTTCTAGAGTCCATGAAAATGCATCTTTCTTCAATAATGTTTTTAGATGTGTTGCTATTCTCCCATAATTCTTAACAACTTGAGATAATACCCTGTTAATCCGAGAAATCCTCGCAAATGCTTTATGGATGTGGGGATTTTCCATTCCTTAATGGCTTTAATTTTTCTAGGATCTACCTTAACTCCATGAGATACAATATGACCCAGATATTCCGCCTCTTGTACTCCAAAGAAACATTTGGATTTTTTTGCATATAATTGTTTCTCCTCCAAAAGTTGTAGCACCCTGTCAACATGTTCAACATGATCCTTCCAAGACTTGTTGTAGATTAGTATATCATAAAAAAATACTAACACAAATTTTATAAGGGTTTGAAAATGGAATTCATCAAACCTTGTGTTGGAAATAATACTGAGAGGGGGGGGGAGGTGAATCAATATTATCTGGTCAATTATTATTTTTTTCAAACCCAGAACATATATGCTACTTCAGTTAGAGAAAACTACGTATATATGCAACTACAGATAAGGAAACCTGCGTATACTTTACAGACTTATAATTTAAAATATTCTATAGATGTTGAACATTAATCTGTGCATCAAGATCATATAAACAGTAACCAGCAACAGAAAAATAGAGCAGAAGACAATCACACACAAGAACACAAGATATAAGGTGGAAACCCAATGTGGGTGAAAACCACCTACTGCAATATGTCTCTATCTTTTGAATTATAAACTTCTTTTTACAATGATTTTGTACTATTGCAGTATTTTACTAGTACACAGGCTGCTAACTACAGAGAGCTACAACCGTCTCTCGTTTTCCAGCTTCTCCCGGAAGGGAGCTACAACCCCCTTAGTTCTTGTACTAGTTGAGATACTAGTATGCAGGCTCCTACCTGTAGAAAACTACAACCTTCTCTTCCTTCTAGGGACCACGTCTCATAAATTTTCAGACTAGATCCACAAATAACATCAATCAAACATCGAGAATTTTTGCATCAACTAGTCACATTTTCACCAATCAAAACTGAATCAAAATAAACACTTCTTTGATGACTATACCTAGATCATAATAACAGTAATCACACCCCACTTCTGAACCCAGAACACTGTGGCAATAAACAGAAGTAGCTATAACATAAATCAAGTGATGTCTGCTACTTCACTATTTAGAAACCTACGTACATATCTATAAATTCATTCTTTCAAACATTCAGATATTAGTTAACCCATATTATCAGATTTATAGATCAAGCATGCACCACATATCACAAATCAAAATCATATAGAGATACCACTATTCCAGCCTTAAGATTTTGACCCATCAATAGAGCTTATCCTTCTCCTTACACTCAAGTTCCTTCTTCATTCAGATCTAGATCTGCACCATAACCCAATCACAGTATTCCAGATCTAGCACTTTATCAAATATTCAATAATTCAGAAGATGCCTTGCCAAATTATCTCCTTCCTCTTTTATAGCCTTAGGCCTTTCACAATACCACAGACCAAAAACCATAACAATTCAATACCATGGACCCAATACTTGGGATCAACACTTATGACAAGATACCATAGCCCAAAACCATAGGTTCAAATACGAAGGACTAAATACCATGAACCAACCATAATATTTCCCATGTGCATGCACTTTTCTCTGCATGAAAGTGCGTGAAATTTTCTCTGCATGAAAGTGTGAGAACTTTTCTCTGCATGAAAGTGTGTGAACTTTTCTCTTCGTGAAAGTGCGTGAACCAGAAAATAACTTTGCTGCACTATAATTTATTCTCTGCATGAAAGTGCATGAAATTTTCTCTGCATGAAAGGAACTTTTCTCTGCATGAAAGTGCATGAAATTTTCTCTGCGTGAAAGTGTGTGAACCAGAAAATAACTTTGTTGCACTATAAATTATCATCTGAGATGAGTGGGTTGCCATCAAGTACAAAATATGTATCATAATGCCAACAATCTCCCCCTTTGGACTTGATGGCAACAACAACCCATCACTCTCCCCCTTTGACATCAAGGGCAAAGGGGCAGACTACCATACTCCCCCTGAGTAGCTGCTGAAAACTCTGAACGAGCTCCCCCTTTGTATATGCTCTGTGCTTAAATGTTGTATGCAAAAAGATGTTCTACAAGAGAGAACATGACTCCATACATTATAAGTATCCCTCCTATCATCAAGACTCATACATACATCCATCTCCAATCCAAGTGGGAATACATAAGATAGAAAAAACTCATTCATCCCAAGCATAGTGGGGAAACTAAAATAGGCCATTACATGACCTTGATATGAAAAGAAGTACATGACATAGAGACAAGAACAACTATCAGCAGAATCAACCTTCAGACCAGCACACATTGATCTACTCCACCAGAAAACTCTTGAGAAATCAAACCAAGGACTTCTAAGATAATGCCAACAATGAATCATTAGAAGAATATATGCTCCCCCTGAACCTGTGCTAGATGATCTCTGATAGACCCATTCGACCCACATAGACCGATAAATGTACGTGTATCCACCTGCGTAAAATAGACAAGATGCAACAGAAGGATGATGCATCAACAACCCCCAGCTTCTGTCTGAGGTATTCAAATGTCTCCCTAGACAATGGTTTGGTGAAATTATCAGCAACTTGTTCCTTAGAGGGAACATATTCCAATTTGACCTTTTCTTCCAGTACTTGTTCCCGGAGAAAATGATACTTGATTGGTATGTGCTTGGTATTTGAATGCTTGACTGGGTTCTTTGAAATACTAATTGCACTTGTATTATCACATAAGATGGAGATAGGTGGTGTACAAGTGATTTGAAAATCCTGCAAGGTTTGCATCATCCAAAGGAGTTGAGTGCAACAGGATGTAGCAGCCACATATTCTACTTTAGCTATAGATAATGCAATAAAACTGTGTTTCTTGCTGAACCAAGATACTAATCTAGAACCCATAAAGGATGCACCACCACTAGTGCGTTTTCTGTCATCCATGCTTCCAGCCTAATCTGCATCTGTATAAGCATGAAGAGTTAGATCCACATCTCTAGGATACCATAGGCCATAGTTTTGAGTTCCTTGAAGATACTTGAAAATTCTCTTTATTGCCTGAAGATGAGTTTCCTTAGGATTTTCCTGAAATCTTTGAACCATTCCTACTGCATGCATGATCTTTGGTCGGGTACCTGTTAAATAGAGCATACTTCCAATCATGGACCTATAGGTTGGTTGATGCATTGTTGTTGATTCATCATTTGCACTGAGGCTGCATCTTGTGACCATAGGAGTGCATACTGGTTTCGAATGATCCATGCCATACTTCTTCAAGATCTACTTGAAATACTTAGTTTGAGATAAAAAGATACTGCCTTTATTTTGTTGGATTTGTAAACCAAGAAAATATGTCAGTTCTCCAAGTAAAGACATTTCGAATTCCTTCTGCATCGCCAAGGCAAAGTTTTGACTCATAGCTTCTTCATTGTTTCCAAAGATGATATCATCTACATACACAAAAAGTATTAGCAATTTGTTATTTTTAGTTTTTATATAAAGATCGCTATCTGCTGATCCTTTTGAAAAACCTTGTTGATGAAGGTATTTGTCCAAACGATAGTACCAAGCCCTTGGAGCCTGTTTGAGACCATAGAGAGCCTTCTTTAGTCTACATACAAGATTTGGATCATTACCAAGGATGAATCCATATGGCTGCTCAATGTACACTTCTTCTTCTAAGTCTCCATTCATAAAGGTTGATTTCACATCCATTTGAAATACTTTGAACTTCTGAAAGCTAGAGAGAGCAAGGAACATTCTAATGGCCTCAAGTCTAGCAATGCGAGCAAAAGTTTCTTCAAATTCTATTCCTTCTTGTTGAGCATACCCTTTACAAACAAGTCTGGCATTGTTTCTAATCACTTCCCCATTTTCATTCAACTTGTTTTTGAAGATTCATTTTGTCCCTATGACATTCTTATCTTTTGGTCTAGGAACCAACTCCTAAGTGTTATTCTTTTCGATCTGCTCAAGTTCTTCATCCATTTCCTTGACCTAGAATTCATCTTTGCATGCCTCTCTTACATTTTGTGGTTCAGTGGAGGAAAGTAATGCCAAATAGCTTGAAGCTTCTGTAATTGTTCTTCTTGTTTTTATTCTTGCCTCTTTTTGCCCCAAAATTTGACATTCTGGATGATTATTTTGAACGTACCTGGATGGAGTCTTTTCTTCTATCCTTATTTTTTCTTCAAGCTCCTCATGGGTTTATTCTTCATCATGAATCTAATTTTTTGTTGATGGATAGTCCTCATCATCTTCGAAATCTTCAGATCTTACCTGCCTAGGAGTGTTTTCTTCTTCATCAACCACTACATCAATACTTTCAACAATTTTTCCAATCCCTTTATTATAACACTTGTATGCTTTGCTATGGGGAGAGTAACCAAGGAGAATGCCTTCATCTGCTCTAGGTTCAAACTTGCCAAGATGTTCATCAATATTTTTGATATAGCATTTTCTTCCAAAAATTTTGAAATATTTTACTGAAGGAGTCTCACCATACCAGAGCTCATGAGGGGTTTGAGTGCTATTCACCCGGACATTTGTTTTGTTGAGAATAACAATTGCAGCAAATGCAGCTTCACCCAAGAAAGTTGCGGGAGTTCCAGACTCATCAAGCATAGCGTGAGCCATTTGTTGAACCATTCTATTCATCCTTTCGACTACTCCATTTTGCTGAGGAGTCCTGGCTGTAGAGAATTCTCTTCTTATTCCATGTTCTTCACAAAAATCGAAAAATTCATTTGAGGTAAACTCCCAACCTCTACCAGACCTGAGGCATTTAATTTTGTGATCTGATTCATTTTCAACCAAAGATTTGAAGGATTTGAATTTTTCAAATGCTTCATCTTTGTGCTTCATTAGTCCTATGCAAACCATCCTTGAATAGTCATCAATGAATAATATAAAGTATTCTTCTCCCCGAGGCGACCTTTTCCTAGATGGACCACATACATCAGTATGGACAAGCTCAAGTGGCCTGCTAGCTGATCCTTCCTTCTCATGGACGTTAGTTCTAGTTTGGTTACCAAACCGACATGATTTGCATATTGTATTATCTAGAATTTTGATGTCTGGAAGACCACGAACTACCTCGTATTTGCATGCTTTCCTTATCTGTGAGAAGCTTAGATGCCCCAACCTCTGGTGCCATAGCCAGTGTTCATCATTCTTGCTCAGAAAGCATTATTGTTGTCCTTCTTTGAATATGTATAAATTATTTGGAGTTCTTATGCCTTTGATCACTGTTTCTCCTGTATCAAGATCACGAACACTACATCCATTTGATCGAAATATTACCTCTGTTCCTTGATCGCACATCTGACTAACACTCAATAGATTATGCTTTAAGCCATCAACATACATAACATTTCCTTCTTTGATCTTTTCTTTTAAAAGAACAGAACCTTTACCTTTTACGAGTGCAGGAGTGTCATTTCCAAATGAGACCTCCTTCTCCTTCTCCAAGGTACTATATGACTGAAGTTTTTCTTTATCACCTATCATATGTTTTGAACATCCACTGTCGATGTACAATTGATTTTCCTGCCCTTCTGCATATAAGGCTATACCACATCTTTCTGGTTGTGGTTCTTTCATTCTCCATGTTTTGATATTTGAGGCTTTCTCCTTCTGAGTTGCCTGCCGAAACCTGCTCCTACATTCAGAATCTTCATGACCAAAATGATTACAAATAGAACATTCTATTTCATTTTCAAGAGCAGAAAAGTTATTGTAGGTCCTTTTCATGATCGCAGTCATACTCCTCTGTTTTTGAGTTTCTCTAGTCATGATAGTTTTGTAGGCAACACACTGAGCTGCTTTGTCTCCAAAGTTGTGACAAGAGAAACATTGGCCATTGAAAAAATTCCTGCAATTATCAACCCTATAGACTAAATGATTGTAGTTTTCATTGACATTCATTCTTGAGGAAAATTGAGAATGATTTACCTATGGTCTGTTGTAGCTTCTATTTATCCTTGAAGCAGATTGCCCCTGATTTACTTGGTGATCTCTGTTCATTCTTGAAGAAAAATGTCCCTGATTTACCTGGTGAGCAGCATTGTGCCTTTGTTGTTGATTGTCAATTTGTTCACTTCTCCTTGCTGCATCAATATAACTTTAGGAGGTGTATGGCTTCTGTGCTTGATATGATTCTTCATTATATCCCAGAGCTGTCTTGATTAGTGGAGAACGCTATACTTTGATAATCTCATATAACGTTTCAGATCCTTTAGCAAATCTAAGATTAAGAGCTTTAGTTTTCTCAATCTCTTTTCTAAGTCCCACTATTTCACATTCTAACTTTTCATGATGTTTTTCACTTTCAACTAATTTGAATTGCAGAGTATCAATAATCATATTTTTCTCTTCTAAACAAATTTTGAGTTTAGAAATCTCTTCATAAAGACCTTCTTCATCTATAGCATCCATGAAATCATCATATTCAAAAGCTATTAAAAGTCTATAATTATTACCTTGTTCATCTTCATCACTATTTGAAAATCCATCACTGTCTTCATGAGTGTAATAGCTTTTCTTATTTACATTATGTTTCTTGTTCCATCTAACAGGTTCCTTACCTTTATGAGGACACTTGGCAACATAGTGACTGACTCTTCCACAAGCAAAACATTTGAAAGGTAACTTACCTCTGAATCTTCCAGCACCCCGTTGAAGGTTCTTGACAAAATTTGATCCTTCCTCTTCTTCTGACATATGTCCTAAGTCATAAGAATCTCCTTTTCTTGAGGCCTTGAATGCGGCTTCTTTTTTGTCTGATGGTCCCCCTTTCCTCATTTCATAAGCGGTTAGAATTACATGCAGTTGCGACATGGTAATTTTCTGTAGATTCTCCTTTTCTTCTATTGCAAAAACTTTTGATTCAAACTTAGAAGACAAAGATCTTAGAACATTTTCAACCACAACAACCTCTTTTATTTCTTCACCCAAATTTTTCATACAATTAACAATCTCATCTATGCGTAGGAAATAGTTAGCCACACTTTCATCATTGTACATTCTGAGATTTTCATATTGAATTCTGAGGGTTTGAAGTTTTTCTCTTTTTACCTGTTCATCTCCTTCATAGCTCAGAACGATCTTGTCCCATATTTCTTTTGCATTTTTATACTGCATAACCTTGATCAATTCTGATTGAGATATACATTGTAATAGAGTATTGACAGCCTTTACATTAGTTTCAAACTGCTTCTTCTCAAGCAGATCTGTAGGAGTTGCTTATGGAAAAGTGTACCATGTATCTATGATATCCTAGACTTCTGTACCAAGAGATTGAAGATAGGTTGTAACTCTTACCTTCCAATAGATGAAGTTGGTCCCATAAAAAATTGGTGGCCTGATTGATGCTTCTCTCTCATAGTTGCTCATGATGACAGATCTTCCTTCAAGCGATCAAGCTTCTTCTGAAGGACCCACTTTGATACCAATTGTTGGAAATAGTACTGACAGGGGGGGGGGTGAATCAGTATTATCTGGTCAATTATTTTCTTTTTCAAACCCAGAACATATATGCTACTTCAATTAGAGGAAATTATGTATATATGCAACTATAGATAAGGAAACCCGCATATACCATACAAACTTATAATTTAAAATATTCTACAGATGTTGAACATTAATATGTGCATCAGGATCATATAAACAGTAATTAGGAATACAAAAATAGAGCAGAAGACAATCACACACAAGAACACAAGATATAAGGTGGAAACCCAATGTGGGTGAAAACCACCTACTGCAATATGTCTCTATATTTTCAATTAGAAAAATCTTTTTACAATGATTTTGTACTAGTGCAGTCTTTTACCAGTACACAGACTACTACCTGTAGAGAGCTACAACCCTCTCTTGTTTTCCAGCTTCTCCTGGAAGGGAGATACAACCCCCTTAGTTCTTGTACTAGTTGAGATACTAGTACGCAGGCTGCTACCTATAGAAAACTACAACCTTGTCTTCCTTCCAAGGACCACATTTCATAAATTTTCAGACTGAATCCACAAATATCATCAATCAAACATCAAGAATTTATGCATCAACCAATCATCTTTTCACCAGTCAAAACTGAATCAAAATAAACACTTCTCTAACGACTATACCCAGATCATAATAATAGTAATCACACCCCACTTCTGAACCCAGAACACTGTAGCAATAAACAAAAGCAGCTAGAACATAAATCAAGATATGCATGCTACTTCACTATTCAGAAACCTACGTACGGATCATAAATTCATTCTTTCAAACATTCATATATTAGTTAACCCAGATTATCAGATTTATAGATCAAGCGTGCGCCACATATCACTGATCAAAATCATATAGAGATACCACTATTCCAACCTTAAGATTTTGACCAATCAATAGAACTTATCGTTCTCCTTGCGCTCAGGTTCCTTCTTCATTCAGATCCAAATCTGCACCATAACCCAATCACAGTATTCCAGATCTAG
>APFE031301546.1:0-32365 GCA_000404065.3 Pinus taeda
TGATTTCATTAACAGGTAGGATGTTATATTTTTCACTAGTAATTAAATTTGAAGGGTTAGAATTAATTTCATTTGGAATGGTATATATTCATCTAATACTTTAAAGATGAAAGATTAAAAAAAAATTGTATTTTAATTGACAAGTGTAAAATAAATAAACTTTTTATTAAAAAAATGCATAAATAAAGTAGTGCGCCTCTAAACTTCTACATCTTAAAAAAGTTAGATCATGGTTACATCAAAATACTCTAAAAGTTCAAAAAACTAATAAATAAAAGTTAGATCGTGGTTACATCAAATTACTCTAAAATTTCAATAAACTAATAAATAAGAAAAGGTTTTTCTCAAAATTTGTTTAAAAATAAAATCAAGTAAGCCAAATGTAATACCCTAAAATTTTCAAATAAAACTAATAAATAAGGAAAGTTTCTTTCTCAAATTTTATTTAAAAAACAAGCAAATGTTTCTTTCATTCATTAGATGATCTTCAAAAATATTTGGACTTGTATCATTGAAAATTTCAATCTATTTGCCCAATGGCAGAGGCTTTCTACTTTCTATTTGTTTCCATACATCATAAATAGCATTACAATCTACCTCATTTAGAGCATGAGGCGCACTAAGAGAGAGAAACATCAACATATCTAATTTCTCAAATGAAAGTCGGTCTATCATTGCTTTTAATCCTTGTTTAATTTAGAATTGACCATAGCACACCCTCAAAGACCCTCACCATTTTGTAGTATTTTTTAATGATTAATTGTGTCATACTTGCACTTTCATTTAACAATATCTACTAAGTTTATAGATTTAAAACTTTCAAATTAATGATCTTCCTTCTTTACTTAATGGTTTAGTTTAGTGAGATGTAGATCAACATAGAATTTTTTTAAGATCGTAAATCTTATTTTTTAATTATTGATATAGATTTCAAATTTTATCCATAATTAATAATATTTAAATAAATGAAATTTTTTGAAGATCTTTTTTTTTTTTAATATTCTATTATTATATTATGTTTTAATTGTTTTGAAAAAGTTGTCATTGTTACTCGTAATGTCTTCCTTCTCATGTTTAAGATATAAAATCGATATGACTCCTTGATACAAGTATTATAGTATAGAGTACAGAATTAAAGCCAACCCTCAAATTTAAAAAATGTAGTCATAAATAGTACTATTTTTTAAAGGTTTTAAAAATCAGTACAATTTTAAAAATATTTTGAAATCCTCACATTGACAATTAAAATCATTGGGACTAGGCCTTACAATTAAACCTTGAATGGAAATGCACTACTACTTTCTTCTTTTCCAAGGTTAAACATACAACTTGCTTAAAACCGTGATCTTGACAAACAATACCATTATAGACAAAAACTCTTAAATTGACCTCTAATTTGAAAATGATATTACTAATAATAACTAACATCCATACAAACAAAATTATAAATAATAAATAAATTAAAGAGAAAAAAAAAATGAATAAACATAATAATAAAATAATTAATTAATTAAAAAATATTAATTTATGAAATAATAAACAAACAAAATCAAATAAATAGAAGTTTAAAAAATGGCTACAGAGTGGATTAATTTAGTAAATGGACTTTTTTGTTAAGGCACTCCATATGAAATGATATCACGTAAGTTCAAATCCTCCTCTGTGTGTTTTCCTTAAAAAATAAATAATAAATAACAATAAAAAATTGTAGTAAGTAAATAAAAGTTAAAAATAAATAAATGTAAAACATTTTAATATAAAACTCAAAACATAAATTACAAATTAACAAATTAAATATGAGTTTATAGTGGATCCATTTGGGATATACAATGCACCTAGAGTTTTTATGTTCCTTATGAATGACATTTCTAGAAATATTTGGACAAGTTGGTTATTGTCGTTTTGGATAACATCCTAGTGTACTCAAAATCTAAAGAAGAGCATGAACAACATTTGAGGATGGTGTTGCAAGTACGCGTAGAGTATTATCTTTATGCCAAGCTAAATAAATGTTCATTTTACCAAAATCAAATTCATTATTAGGGTCATAACATCTCAAAGAAAGAGGTGGCAGTGGACCTAGAGAAAATCAAAGCAATCAAAGAGTGGTTGCCAACAAAAAAATGTGACAAAGATTAGATCCTTCATGGGATTAGCGGGTTACTACATGAGATATATTGAGAGGTTCTCATTAATAGCACACCCAAACATTTCTTTGTAAAAGAAGGGTCTGAAATTTGAGTGGGATCATGAATCTGAAGAAACATTTTAGCATTTGAAAATGCTTTTAACAAGTGCACCAATATTGAGGATAGGGTTCAAATGAAGAAATTTTTGTGTACATTAATGCATGCAAAAAAGGGCTTGGAAGAGTCATTGTGCAAAAAGGGCATGTAATATGTTATGAGTCAAGGAAGTTGAAGAAGCATGAGAGGAATTATGCCACTCGTGATTTGGAATTGGTAGCCATCATTCATTCTTTAAAAATACGGAGGTATTATCTCATGGAAAAAATATTTGAATAGAGAACATACCACAATGGTTTGAGGCATTTGTTTGGAAAATGAAATTTTAATGTCATTCAAATTAGATGCCTTGGATTTCTATTTAACTATGATTTTGAAATCACGCATATAAAAAGAAAGGAAAATAAGTTTGTTAATACACTTAGTAGAAGGGATCATCTAGTGCATACTATGACTATAAGTATGTGCAAATATGATTTAAAAATTAGAATATTAGAGGCTAAAAACTCAAATTAGCAATACATGAAAACAAAAGAAGAGCTACAAGAAGGTAATTTACAACCAAAGTATAGGAATTATGAGTTGAAAGAGAATGGAATAGTCATTTACAAAGGTAGAATTTATGTGTCAAATTCTTAGGCGTTGAAAAGTGAATTTATGTGTCAAATTCTTAGGCGTTGAAAAGTGAATTTATGTGTCAAATTCTTAGGCGTTGAAAAGTATAATGTTGAGTGAGATGCACAAGGTACTTTATGTTGGATATCCAAGGTATCAAAAAACAAAGTTAGCAATAAAATTCAATATTTTTTGTCGAGTATAAAAAAGAAAGTAGCTAATTATAGAGTAAAGTGTTTGGAATGCCAAAAGGTGAAGGCTAAGCATAGGCATCCAATGAGATTGCTACAACTAATACCCATTCTTGAGTGGAAGTGGAACATTGTTTCAACCGATTTTATTACAAATTTTACCAAGAATGAGAGGCAACATCATTCCATGATGGTAATGGTGGATAAACTGACTAAGGTTGCCCACTTTATTATAGTGAATTCGACACACAAGGCACCAAATATTGCTGAAATATATATGAAGGAAGTTGCCAAGTTACATGGAGTGCCTAAGGCAATTATTTTAGACAAGGAACCCAATTTTACATCAAAATTTTGGAAGTTATTTTTTTCAAGGGATTTGGAACCATTTTGAACTTCAGTAAAACTTATCATCTAAATTTAGATGGAAAAACATAAAAGGTCAATCAAGTGATTGAGGATATGTTGAGGATGCATGTAATGGATAAACCATTAGAATGGAAAGAGTATTTTCTCTCAATGGAAATTACATATAACAATGGGTATCAAGCATCTTTAAAGATGAGCCCTTTTGAAGCCCTGTATAGTAGATAATGAAACACACCTATAAGTTAGAACAACACAATGGACATGGCCATTGTTGAGTTAGATTTTCTCAAATAAATGGAAGATCAAGTGGTCAAATTCAAGTAAAACTTGAAGGCTACCCAAGATAGCTAGAAAAGATATGCAAATAAGAACATAACAAACAAGGAATTCCAAGTTGGTGATTATGTTTTCTTGAAAGTAAAATGCAAGAAGAGCTCATTGAAATTGGGTAGTGGCTCAAAAATAACAACTATATTTTGTGGACCATTTGAAATCCTAGAGAGCATTTGTCGAATTGTATGTATGATTGCATTTCCATTATCCGTGCATATCTATAATGTGTTTAACATTTCATTACTAAATATGTTCCTAATTCTAGTCATGTATGACTGGAATATGATTCTTGACTAAGAAAAATTCCAAATGCAACAAGGGAGATATCACTTGATCAGAACCCCAATTAAATCTCTATTCATTTGATGTGGCAATACTCACCAAAATGTAAGCCCACTTTCCTGGGATTGTTAATCTAAAATGATAAAAAAACTAATTTTAAACTAGGGAAAATATATGACATAAAATATTTACAAGTAAATATTATCTAATCTATACAAGTTGATGGTGTTTTGGATGGGATTTGTTGTTTGATCAATAGAGGGAAGTGAAATATTATCCAAAAATAGTCCCTTCAGTGTTGCAATTATTTAGGGTAGTAACCTTTCATATTGATATGTGGGCTTAATCAACCACCTAAGATATGTTTGCTCCTAATGAGAGAATTTTAATAAAGATTTTATGTTTGGGTTTTTAAAATACTTATTTGCAAGCAAAAGCATAATCTATTTTGTAGAAAAATATAACTATCTCAAGAATGGGAGCAATTTTCAAGACTAACAGGTGATTATTATAGAATAAAAATTTATAAATTCAAACACTCAAAATAATCTAAAATACTTCAAATAATTCAATAAAGCATTTGTGTATTTTGTTTCAAAGAAAAGAGAGACGCTTTCTCACATTCAAAATGAGGAAGAAATTTAATGAATAAGGTTCTATAAAAATGTAAACACGAAACGCAAATTGAAAAAATTATTAACATACAATACTTCAATACGCAGAGTAATTCACCATGCTAACTACCAAGTCTTCAAAATATTAAACCACAATATCTAATTACAAATACAAGTTTATCTTGTAGTACAATGATTCTCGACCACTTCTCCCAGGAAGAGGGCCATATAAATAACAAATAAAATAAAAATGAAAAAATGAAAAATTCCTTGATTCTTGCAAGAGGATTTTCTTGCATATTAAAAGAAATTGATTATCTCATTCTTTCCAAGCATAGATGATCTAAACTTTGGCTACTACTAATCTTCCTCCATTTGTTGTGCTAATTGATCTGTCCCTTTTACTGGTTGTAAAGTATTTTCTACCCTTTCTTTCTCCTTATTGTATTTGGCCCACTAATTGTATTTGTCAGATATCTAAGGTAAATAGAGACAAATACTATTTTTTATACCAATCTAGCGCTGACCCCGATGTTTCAAGATATATCTCTTTTTCCATATGTACTTAGAAGAAAATTTAGAAATTAACTTCATACATTCATATGGTAATGGGAATATTTTTTTAATCTCTTTGCTACTCCATTCAGTGATTTTTTGAATTTCATTATTGCTAGATTCTCTACTATCATTAACTCCTTGAGTGCAAATAGTCAAAGGCAATACTTCTTTGATTCCTCCAAGATAGGGAATATTAAATTATTCAATAATGACTAACGTACTATCCCAAATTGAATCATACCCGTCATAAGATTCTTTGATCCATTCTTCTATGAAGAAGTTAGATTTTATTTGATCCAATGATATCAGGATCATTATTTTTCCTTCCTTGGAGAGTTTTCCAAAAACTTCAGAGTTCTCTTTGTTTTCCAACATGATTTGATAATTAACAGCAATAGCATGTTGTTTGAATACCTTTACTTACACATATTCTTTCTTGAGTTCACTTATTTGTTCTTCCAGAGAAATAATACGAGCTTGAAATCTAGTAGAGATTGTCTGAGAATTAATCTCAAATTATTTTTTTAGTATTTCAATCTCTTTAGCATGAACCTACCTCAGATATTCAAATTGTTTAGCATGCCTATTTTTAATCTCAATAAGTTTTTCTTGTACTTCTCTTCTAATTGACTCTTTCAGTTTAGTGCTTCTCGTCAATCTTTGCCATAAATATAGCAAAACCTTGTCCCAATACAATGGAATGGGATTTCCATTATATTTCCTAAGTAATCCTATTGTTTTCCAATTTTGTTTCCGAATTCACTAATTTTATTATGAATCTTATCAAATTATTCAGATAGTTCCTGAGTTGACCATTGATTAGTTGAAGTGAAAGCTGCAAGGGTTGAATTTGTTTCTATGGATTTTTCTTTAGGATCACCTATTTCTTTTCAAGCCATTGTTCTTTATGTTTATATTGTGGAAGGTTCTATCTTTCTCTTCCTTGATCTTTTAAAAATTTCTTTGATTGGGAACTAAAATAGTAATCTCCAAGAGACACTACTTATTGGATAAATTAATTGTTATTGATGTCAAAGGGTGAATAAATGAAGAAAACAATAGCATAGGCTTAAATATAAATTTAATCCCTTTCTAATGAGTTATTGCATTCCCTCTAACTCCTCTCCATTGAGGAGAAATTAATTTTTCAAGACAAAAAAACCTTTCGTTTCACCCTTGTCCAAGTCGGCCCCCACTCCAATAGACATGTCAGTGCAATTGGGTGATTAGACTAGTCTAAATAATAAGAATCTTTCCTCCAATTTGACCACTAAATCATCAAGCAAGGGAGAAAACAAAATCGGTGGACTAAGGAAGAAGGAGAAGATGCATATATCACAAACCTTGTGGAGAATTGGAATTTTTTTGTGTACATTATTTCTTATTTTTCTAAGGGTTTTGGAGGACTTCTTGGTCACATTTTTGAAGCTATATTTTGTTGGGAATTTGGCCTCATTTGTGGCATATTGCAAAGAAAAAGTGGGACTACTCTTGGAGAATTTTTTTGGCCTTCCTTACCTATGCGGGACCCATCCTGAATTCAACCTGTAAAGGATAGAACTAGGTCTATAATTTAACCCTTTTGTGGATATTAATTTGGCCCCTTCTCTGTGGAAATTCGGCCCTATAATAAGGCACAAAAATTGGCCCTTTGTGATAAATCTTGGCCCCTATAGTAGGTATAGAACTCGGGCTAAGAAATGTGCAGACATGGAATGTGGAAGAATTTATCTTTGGCTTGCAATTCATTCTTTTGTGGCAGACTTAGACCATCTTTTGACCTTTTTTTTCAACTTTCTTTTGAAGTAATTTTGAAGTTGATATGAACTTATTTTTGTAGACCTCCTTGTGTTACCTTAGAAGTGTCTTGAAGTAGTATTTTCTTTGGAACATTCTTGATTGAAGTGGACATACCTTGGTGAACTTTATAGAAGACTTGGAGACATAGTTGTGAAAACTTGAAGGTATCTTTGGATATAACTTGGTGACCTTACTGAGGATACTTTAAGACATTGTTGAGCAGACTTGAAGACATATTGTGAATTAGACTCTCGACCAATATCTTGAGGAGTTCTTTGAAGGAATTGGTCCAAACTTGGAGGCTTCTTGAAGTAGTCCTTGACCAAGTTTTGAAGGCATCTTGAAGCATACTTTGGAGTAAATATTGAAGTTGTCTTAGACACACATTGGTAAAGTTTTAAAGTATCTTGGAAGTATTTGTATACGTTGTAGCCTAAGAGGTTTGGTGTCCTCATAGAGACTAGGTTGGTGCCTAGATTTGATTAAGAGGATTGGTTTCCTTATTGAAGGTAAGAATGAAGCATTTGTAAAGTTTGGAGCCTTGTAAGCATTGAATTATTTGCGATGGTTGGAGCCAGAATTTGAGGATTGGTGTCATGATCATTTGATCTATATTAATATAAGTTATTTTTATCTTGTTTCTTGTGTTGTGGTATAATCTTGTGCTCCTATTGTTAAAAATATCAACTGCCATAATATAAGATATGAAAGAAAATACCAAAATTCAACCACCCACCCCCCCCCCCCCCAAATGTTTCAACACAATTGGCATCAAATTCATCTTCTTCAAGATCAACCTAACAACTGAAAGGAGGATTTTTGAACCACAATGGCTAGCAAGGAATATCCTCACTTGGATAATATACTATTGATTAGTGCCATAGAATAAAATGAGAGACTCTGAAAAATAATGGAAAGTTATCTCAAGAAATCATCTCCCTTAAAACCGAGAAGGAAGAATCCAAAACAATTGAGGAATTATTGAACAATAAACTAAAGGAAAAGGAATAAATTTGAGGAAAATTGGAAGCTAAATTATCATCTTTAAAAAGGGAGTTGGAAAAATCCAAAAGAATTTGAAGAGTTCTCAAACCTTGGATGTTATTTTTAGCTCCCAAAAGCCACCACATGACAAATATGGACTTCCCTATACATGTGAATCTTTAAATTCAAAAGAAGACACCAATGTTTATCATGAAGAAAGACCTAGAAGTGTTTTTGATGTTTTTAAAGAATATCATTACAATAATCCTCTGGGAAACAAAAGGAATGAGAAGCAATTCCTGCCCAAAAGGAATGTCTCATCAAGACAATATTATTCAAACATGTATCAAACTATTTTTCTTGGTCATTGTTTCTTTTGCAATTTTATTTGTCATCAAGCAAAACATTGCAAGGCTTATGGAGCTAATCACCAAAATAAGGTTGTTGATTTAAAGAGGCAAGACCAAATCAAAACTTATAATTATTTTTCTCCTCTTTCAAATATTAGTCTAGAATGTTATGAATGTAATAATCTAATCCATGAAGCACAAAATTGTCCCCTAGATCCAAGAAACAAACTTTGAAGAAGGAATACTAGAGAATCTTCCTCTAAGAAATGAGGTCTGCTTTGTATGCTCAGAAAAAGGAAAATTTATGGTGTGTGGATAGTGGATGTTCTAGGCACATGATAGGTGACCAGAAAGAGTTAATCTCATTAAGCAAGAAAAGGATGGAAATGTGAGATTTTGATATAATCGATCTACTAAAATTTTTGGAAAAGGCATGATGATTCTCATCAATGGTGAGGGAAAAACAAAAAATGCACTATATGTTGAAGGGCTCTAGCATAATCTTATGAGTGTCAACCAAATATACGATCAAGGACATGATCTCATATTTTGTTCCAAAGACTGCGAGATAAGGAGATCGTCAATAGGACAATTGGTAGGAAGAGGAGTAAGAACAATAGATAATGTATATATCCTCAGTGAAATTCAAGAAGAAAAATTTTGCATGAGTCAATCAAATGAAAGCAGCTATTGCATAGATGTTTGGGACATCTAAACTTTGATAACTTGGTGAATATTAGCAAAACTCAAGAAGTAAGAGATATTCCCATAATCTCAAAATCAGCAAATGTTATTTGTGTACCATGTCAACATGGAAATCAAACAAGGACCAACTTCAAATCAAAGGAATGATTGACATCAATGCCTCTAGAAATCATTCATGCAGATATGTGTGGTCCAACCAGAACTTCAACTCTACAAGGAGAAAGGTACTTTTTATTATTTATAGATGATTGTAATAGAATGATTTGAGTGTTTTACATAATATATAAGTCGTAAGCACTATATTTTCTTAACACTTTCAAAGTAGTAGTTGAAAATGAAAGTCAGTTGAAGATAACATGCTTAAGAACAAATAGAGGTGGAGAATTTACCTCAGGAAAATTGAATGAATTTTGTGAAAAACATGGAATCATGAGGCAAATTTATGTTGCCAAGACTCCACAACAAAATGGATTGGTAGAAAGATACAACATATCTATACAAGAGATTGAAAGACCAATGTCATTAGAAGCTATTTTATAGGATAAAGTTTGGAGGGAGGTATGTAATAGCCCTGGTGAAAATTCCTTGTAATAAAAGTTAATAAAGGAAAAAATAATAACCACGGTTGATGGGACACTTATTCCAAGTTGAATGTTGGGCAAGACGTCCTAGTGTGGGTGTTCATTTGGTTTATTATGGCTAAGAAAATTGACAAAGGCAATGGATAAGGCTTTGGAAAGGAAAAATGGCATTTTTAGCACATTTATTTATGAAAATAATGGAAACTAGGAGAAAAGGAAGGTTAAAGGTCATAGGTTGCATGTGAGGAGGAAAATGAAGGAAAATAATGGAAAATGAAGAACATAGAGGCCTAATTGATAAAAAGGTTTTTGAGGATCAGTTGGTACCTATGTTCAGTTTAGCCTTGGAGCTCTCTTGTTATTCTCGCTTTCTCTCGCTCGGACACTTAGAGATTTCTTGGAGCACTTGGGCATTGGATCAAGAAAGGAAAATAAGGCAAGAGGAAGGAAGGAGAAAGCAAGGAAGAGCAGGATCAAGCATCTACAACAAGATTCTTTGCAAGTATCAATTTTCATGTGTGTTTTCCTTGATAGATTTTGCATGCAAGGTATTGCATGTGATTATTTGTTGTTATGGCATGGGTTTTGCCAGGTGTGATAGAGTTTTCAGCCTAACATTTCCATTTCCGAATAGGCATCGTGTGATGGGATTCTCATGTTTTTCTTGAGCTGGATTGTCGCATGGATTCGAAGCTAAGTGAGGTGGATCTATGAATAATATAACACATGGCCTGGTAACCCCTGAACTACACGATGGGTTGCAGTAAATTTAGATTTTGTGTTGCCTCAATGGAACTAGGAATCCTTGACCATTGAATGGCGGGAAATCCTAAAAGTGGTAACTCTCCATCAGGCCTAGTAATCCCGACATGGGATATGCAATAAGCCTAGAGAGTGGGTATTTGTTTATGGCCTAGTGATCCGATGTGGATTGCAATAAAGCCTAAGAGATTAGGAGACAGGAAAAATCCTCACGGTGTAGGTGGAGAAATCCGGTGGTATCCATGCTTGTTTGGCCTAGTGATTTGGTGGAGATCATGGTAAAGCCTGTTATTACATGTTTATTGTTTGACCTAGTGATCCGGGATGGATTACTGTAAAGCTTGGTTTCTATTGATGAGGGTGAGATGGTTTAGCCTCGGGATGCCCTAGTTGGTTCTTTTGGTTTGAGTCCCATATTTATGCTTGGAATATGGCACGGGGTGAATGGATGAATAGAGAATTGGATCAGCCATTCTATGGTCGGATGGAATGTGTTAGTCCCATCTCGGGTTGGCTTTTGCATTCATTAATAAGAGGTTATTTCCTCGATATATTATGTGTAAATGTATTGGTTTATATGTGGATTATATGGTTGATGTATCCTTGACATTTATGTTGTTATTATGTTGGTTATAAGCATGTTTTATGACAGTGATGATGTATGGCTCTCCTCATGCTTTGATTTGTAAATGAATAAATAATGTATCTATGACCTAATAGATGATAATGAAACTAATGATATAAGGGAACAATGCTTCTTAGTGATTCTCAGATAAGTATGAGACCCCTATCCTCAGATCTGTCATTTAAACTTGTAGATTACATATTTGTGACATGTTTGATGAAATGCTTGTCATGGATAGTAGGGGTCCAATCAAGTCCTTGTTCGAGAAATTGCATTTGTATCATTATTTTGTTGTTATCTTTCAATTCTGAAAGTTCCATTGAGTTATGGGCAGTGACATGGGCTCTGGGCCTGAAAAAGTGGCACAACTATCGGAGTCACAGGCATAGATCTGAGGAGAAAAGTCCCCAGATGCATGCATACCCATGTTGTGGGAGCATCTAGAGACTCCTGAACGGATGCTTGTCCATATCAAAGGAGTGTTTGGGGGTTTAATGGTCTAAAACTTCAGTTGGTCTCCGAGGTTGGTTGCGTGAGTGGTTGGATTGGCTCTTGGGAGTCTTTCTACTGATGTGGAAGGTATGTGTGGTATTTTTTCATAGATTCCACTTCCTTAAGGTCACCTAGGAGGTTGAATCTCATTATAGTGGCCTCTCGTTGCATATTTACCCCGGTTGGTCGGTTACTTGGGTAGATGTGGGATTAGGGTGGTACAAAGTGGTATCAGAACATGGTTCATCCCTTGGACTATATGGGTGGGGTGCGTTGGTCATGCATTTATGTCAGTTGCCCGTGTTTTAATCATCCTTGTGGTCTATATGCTTGTTGCATATGCATGGTGTTTATTATGGTTGTAAGTGATGTCATTATGTGAAAGGGGATGTTGTTGTTGTGAAGTGTGTTTTCATGAGTATATGATTGGTTACATGTGGTTTATGCTTGAGTATTGTCAATGTACATTGATATGGTTGTTGTTGTCATGCATGAGGTCAGGGTATGTGTAGTTGATATGGTCATGCATTGATGATTGGACTCTAGCTAGAATGATGGTTATATGGATATGTGCTTATGTATTATATGTATATATGTTGTGATGATTATGTTTGTACATATATTACGCTCATTTGGATGATCTTGTAAATAAGGTATGCTCCCCGAATTTTGAAAAGGTACATTGGTTTATTGTGATTTGGTTTAGATGACATAGTATACCTTGCAGGAAAGAGATCAAAAATGACTAGCAAGATGGTAGACTACAAAGATTCTCCCTATGAATCAGATGAGCAGCGTGGTGTTGAGCACTCTTCTGACTTATAAGACACATTAAGTATCTTGAAGGAAGAAATAAGGAGTTTTAAGGCAAAAAATGACAAAATCATGCAGGCACAAGAGAAACAAGTAGAGGTTAATGCAATGCTCCTTCAGAGTTTGACAGAATTGCAGCGACAGGGGCCACTTTGGATCAGCCATGGGCAGGAGGATAGAACTAATGGGTAATATGGTAGTAGGTCTCATGGTGGTCACAAGTTGGATAGAGATGACATGGTGAGAGATGGAAGGTTGTTGGATACTCTAGATAGGAGAGGTTATGGACACAGATACTATAGTTTTGGTTCTGATAAGCATTATGATTGTCATTGTAATCATCCTTATAGGAGGAGTGATAAGGGATACTTTCTAGATGAATTTAAGAAATAAAAGCCACCTACTTTTGATGGAGATGTGAAGAAGCCGGAATATTCAGAGGTTTGGATACTTGGGATGAAGAAGTTATTTGAGTTGCATAATTACACACATAATATGAAGGCTAGAGTAGTTATCTTTAGTCTAAGAGTTAAAGTATATATCTGGGGGGGAAGATGTGAAGAAGGTCAAAGACATCGAGACAAAGGACTTGAGTTGGCATGAGTTAAAAAGGATTTTTAGCAAGAAGTACTTGTCAGAAAGGTACTACGACAATAAGGCCAAATAATTCTATGAGCTAAAAATGGGATCAATGACAGATGAAGAGTACACGACTAAGTTCCTGGAGCTATTGAGGTATGTACAGTATCTTAAATATGAGAAGACTAAAGTTCAATTATTTTTTATTGGTTTTTCATTGGCATTTATAGATCGTATTGAGTATGATGAGCATCGGTCACTTAAGGAGGTTATTGGAAAATTGAAACATTGCTATGAACATTCAAAGCATAAGAATGAATCTCAACAAGGGTGGAAAGAGAAAGATAAAGGTAAAGGTAAATGGAAGCTTAAAATAACAAGGCCTCAGAATGCAAAAGAAAAAGAAAATGTGGTAGCACAAAAAAAGTTCAATGTAGCTAGATAAGGACATGGATCATAGCAGCAGCATAGAGGTGATGGTACTGAACAGTTGGAGTGTTGGACATGTGGTAAGGAGCACCTTAAGAGAAATTATCCATGGAATCAGGGTGGTAGGCCTCAGATCTATAGTGCACAGGAGGCGTAGACTATTGGGGATGTTAGACAAAGAATTCCTCATATCTATGCAGCGTTGGACAATAGACAGGCAGACCATCAGGCATCTATTATTGAGATGGACAGTAATTTTTGTGATCAAATTGTTTCTATTTTGATTGAACCTAGATCTAATTATAGTTATGTTAGTCTTGATTAGGTGGATAAGTGTGGTTTGAATAAATAAGTTCATGTAGAATCTTGGTTAGTGCAGTTGGTTACAGGTGCAAAGAAAAGAGTTCATCATTGGGTAAGAGCTTATGCATTTGAGTTGAATGGCATGTCTACAGCAGTGCACTTGAACATATTTTCATTAGGATCATATAATATGCTATTGGGTATGGACTGACTATACCTTCATAGGACCAAGATGGGTTTTTATGACAAAGCCATTGAGTGCTTGGATGACAATGGGGAACCAAGAGTCTTACAGGAAAAGAAGAAAGCCACATCAGTTAGGATGGTGACAATTATGCATGCCAAGCGTAATCACAGGAAAGGGTGTGTGTTATTTGCAATACATGTCTCTAGTGACAAAGGTAATAAAGTTGAGGATGCAAAAGTTTTGAGCAAGTACCCTATTCTATAGCAGTTTCAGGATGTGTTTCCTGCATATATTTTAGAGTTTCCACCTCACAGGGAAGTAAACTTTTCTATTAAGTTTGTGCCAGCGGTAGCTCAAGTATCAAAATAAACTTACAGGATGAGCACATTTGAGTTGGTAGAGTTAAAGTTGTAGCTGAAAGAGATGTTTGACAAAGGATACATTAGACCAAGTGTATCACCTTGAGATTCACCGGTATTGTTTGTGAAAAAGAAGGATGGTACTCTCATATTATGCATTGACTACATGCAGTTGAAAAAAGTGACCATCAAGAACGGATATCCATTGTCGAGGATTGATGACTTGTTTGATCAACTGAAGGGACCAACAATGTTCTCAAAGATTGATTTGAGAACCAGATACCATCAGATACGCATCAAAGAGGATGACATTTATATGACAACCTTCCAGACCAGGTATGGGCATTATGAGTTTGTTGCAGTTCCATTCGGTTTAACTAATGCCCCAGCTACATTTATGTGTTTGATGAATAGTATGGTGCATCCCTATTTGGACAATTTTGTTATTGTGTTCATTGATGACATATTGGTATATTCTAAAAATGAGGAAGAGCATGCCAAGCATTTGGCAGCAAAGTTTAGGTTGTTGAGAGAGCATCAGTTGTATGCTAAGCTAAGCAAGTATAGTTTCTTCCAAACTAAGGTACATTACTTAGTACATGTCGTCTCTAAGGAGGGCATATAAATGGATCCAGAAAAGGTAAGAGCTATCATGGGATTAGCGGGTTATTACAAAATGTTCATTAGGAACTTATCACATATTTCTTATCCTATCACATCATTGCAGAGGAAAGGTAAGAGGTTTGAATGGACAGAGGAGTGTGCGGCTAGTTTTGAGCATCATAAGCAGTTGTTGACACATGCTCCAGTGTTAAAGATTGCATATCCGGACAAAGAAATATAGTATGTACAAATGCTTGCAACAGAGGGCTTGGTGGAGTCTGTTATAACATAAATGGTTTTGATAAGTTGGATATTTATAAATGAGGGTATAAAAAAATAAAATAGAATAAAAAAATGAAAATATTAAAAAAAAAAAGATGAAAAATATGAAAAGAACCCCATGAAAACAAAAACAAGTGTACAAGTGAGCAAGCTCAAATGACACTAGAAATAATTCTTGTTTGAATCATATAGTATAATCATTATCAAACATACTTAAATTTATGTTTTTGGATTAAGAAATAGCTCAACCAAATTGTTTAATCTTGGTTGAAATTAGTAGATAGGATAGATTAGAGAAAAAGTGACCAAATCATTTAAACTTGGTCAATTGCATTATATGCACTAGAATAGGGTTAGAAGTAACCTTAGGAAATAAAAAGAGGGTCTGCTAGATCAAATGCGCCCTTAGGATATATTAATCATGCTTTAGATAGGTTAATCTTGGTTAAATAATGAACTAATCATGTCATTTAAACATGATTAGTGATTTGTAATAAGAATTAAGCATTGGGTTTTATTATAAGGTCGGGAGATGACAAGATGTTTTGTCGAATTATGATATCACAAAGGAACCTTTCAATGGCCATGATTTTCCCTGCCCGGATCAACGGCAGGGAACAACTTCGCACCCCCTCATCCCATTTCCCGTTAATGGCAAGGGGGGTCCAAAAAGTGGTATTGCTTTTCCCAAGCCCCATGCAATGTGGTGCTTCCTCACGACTTCATACCCACCTCGCTAAAAACCACATATCACCACTCCCCCCCTCTAAAATCTACTATCTCTCCTTCGCTCCTAACCACGATCACCACCGTCACCTCCCGTATTTACCAATAACTAATTACTTCGCACCACTTTTCATTCCTCCATTTGCTCGCCACCTATTTCCATTTCCATCTACACATTATATATTTATCCGTTGAAAATTTCTTGTTTCCCATTAATTAATCTAAATCCCATTTTGAATGGTTCTAACTGCAACGGTAATTGATCTAAGTCTTATAAAATCCGCCTCGTTTCATCCCACGCGACTCTCCTAGCCGCGTTGTTACTACTTTTATTGCAAGTACTGATTTCAACTCTTGCAGCCCCTACTATTGCCAGCACCTGTCAATCTCAGCAAATTTAGAGCCCACTACCATTGACATATATTCATCGCTTATCCAAGTACTTGTTCACACCGGATCTCTGTTATCTTTTTCCTTTTTCAAATTCTTTGGATATGGCACCAAAGGGAAAGGGTCAATCCTCAAGTGGCAAGTCAAACAATGAGGATAACCCTAAAATCTCTACTACCCTGGACCTTGACCATATGCCATTGGCAGACAAGTATTACAAGATTGTCAATACCGATAGTGAATTCGACCTGTTCGAATTACACCACTGGTTGAAGTAAAACTACCTAGACTAGCAAGATGAAATCAACTTTGGGAATCCCTATTACCCATGTTCATGTTCCCACAAACACACTATTTCTTTGATACCATAAACCAGATGTTGTTGATTCCTGAAAATGACTCCCTCAACAATTTTTCTGCAATTGTCCTTATGGATTTGTATCATAAGCTCACCTTTCCTCAGAGAGCCCATATTTTTTATATTTTCCTTCCAAAAGATTCTCAACTTCCCAGAAAAAAAACCCTTATTCAGCTACTACGTTCCCAGAGAAAGCCAAACAAATCATTGCCTTAGTTTCTTGCCTTTTAGGGTATCAATTAGACCAGTGGATAGATGAGCCTATTCTAGGCTTTTTATCTATTTTCTCTAAAGAACATAAGCCAACATTCATGTTTAATTTTAGTCAATTTTTGGTTGATAGTATGCATGAACAAATGATGGATATTACTACATAAGGCATGTTTAAATATGCATATGTATTAGTCTATATGTTTCTTTTTAAGCAAGAAGATAAGTTTCCAATAACTTTACATAAACAAGATGATCAAGGCATCAACCAACCAGTGATACAGTGCACTTCATTAGTTAGGAAAAACTCAACTGAGTTTAAATTTGCAGACTTCATAAACAGTTTTGTTCATACAGTTGCAGGGCTTCTTGGCAGTCAAAGTGAGATAAGGATCAGTTCAAAGATTAAAAGGGTTTTTCACTTAAGTGAGCAAACAAAAACTTGAGACTGGTATCTATACCAAAATGATACAGAGATAAGGACATATGGATGTGAGTTGGCTCCCTACAAGCTGCCTAAATATGTTCCAATGAGGATTTTCTCTCTGGAATATATAAGGCGGATGATAAATATGGATGAAATCCATTTTGTCTCAAGTAAAAGAAAATCACAATTTAAGATCAAGACCCAAGTGGGACCATTCATATGTAATACCAGAACAACAGGGGATTCGACATCAGTACCAGATGATTTGAACAAATTTATGCGGGACCTATCTCTTCAGAGACAAGAAAATGATAAGCTCCAGCAAAAACTAAAAAATCTAGAAGCACATAGGATTATAAAAAAATGATACCCTATTGGTGGAAGAGAAGCAGAAATCTCACCAACTTGCCAAGAAGATTGATCAATTAGAAAATCAGTCACTGATGGCTCACACCTTGGCCTCACACCTTGGCCCAAGCCAAGGAAAGTATTTCACTAGATATAAATGATGCCTAACTGATATTTAGACATCCATCCAATTTTTTTTTTAACAAGAAGAGTTAATTGGTAGGTGCAAAATATCCATTGAACAAGTCAGAACAACACTGGGACAAAAACTAGTTGAGGTTAGATCCATGATCAAAGTGTTGAATTCAAATACTAGATCAGAGTTATAGAAGATCCATATTGCAGATAGGACAAAGACCATCCTAGAAATCAAGAAGGTATTGGAAAAAAGGAATTCAATGACTCAGTTGGAGACTAAGTGTCAAAATTTGGAAAATTCTATCCAAAGATTTCATATTAAATTTAATTTGTTGAATCAAAGAGGATTGCCAAGGTTAGTCGCGCCCAATGACAGATTAATCAACTTGGAAGATTACTGTAAGAAAATTTACACTATTGTAATAGATAAATCCAAGTTTGCAGGTATCAAAGGACATGTCATAGGTAAAGCTTTCATAGAAGCTTTGGAGTTTGATTTAACTATCAAACATGAAATCAAGCACATTTTCATCAACAAGCCAACTTTCGAGAAATATATTGAAGTAGATGAAGTTTATAGAAAGCTAATGAATTTTTCTATACCCAATGATGAAAGGTGGGATCGGTTGTGTGATACCATCGAGTAAAAAAATTTAATCTCGAAGAGACAAACAACAAGACAACACATTTTGGAGCCGAGTCATCAAAAAATTTCATCGAAGATAGTGCTAGCAACCTCAACAATTTAAGCATTCCTACATTTTTGTACAATTTTTGTAAATTAGTTAGATGTTTCTATATTCCAATTTTTTTGTATAAATAAGTAGAAGTTCGATGTATTAAGGGTTGGACACTTGGGTGAGTTTTCTAAAGAAGAATTGAATCAAACTGAAATTGCTTCATATTAAAAGGATTCTGGATTTGCTTCAAATAGCTTGTCAATTTGTGAGTTTCTCTTATGTTTTCACTTCATGTTGTTGTTCTACATGTATTTAAGTTTTTATGAAGAAAATTAGGTAAGAGAAAACTGAATATCAGTCTATCTTAAATCCCCTCTGAAGTTATAATCTATTTTAGAGATTGGTTTATTGCACTGCTTGTCTTTATAAGCTCCTCTACATTTATAAATTGTCAATCATCTTCATAAGATTAGATATATTTTTTGGGTTGTAAACATTTTTTACTTGCATTCTTTCTTATGATTAACTGAAATATTTAGGAAATCATAGCCTTTTACATCTTTGCCTTTCCACACACTTTTAAATCAAATTAATGTTCAGAGTTAAAGAATCATCCCTTTCTAAATATTTAGTATTAATAAGGTTTAAGCCCTTGCCTTAATCTTCTCATAACATTGGTCATCCAAAAAAAATTTAAAACAACAAAACATTTAAGATGCTCTGCCACAATTACTTAACCTAGAATCATATCAAAGGACAACATCGAGGAGCTAGATTGGTGTCATTATCGAGGATCGAAAATTGAATTATCTTCCCTGGGGTACCAATAGAACTTTTCCTTTAAGGTGAATAAAGGACTAGTAGGTTAAAATCTTTCACCTGGCGACTTCACAAACCCAATCTAGCTCCTTCAAGACACACCAGATCTCATTCTGATTCTGAAATTGTTTCTCCATTATCTGATCCAAAGAGACTCGTAATAGAAGCCTCTTTAAGAAGAAGACTTGAAGCTTCTTCCTCTTTTTATGTACCACTACAACCTGAGGATATTTCAACCTCTGATCCCTTTAGGTCTATTCCATCTCCTTTATATTTGGTTTACTTATCACCTAGGGTATGATAACTTCTATCCAAAGGAGTTGATCTGCAGTCATCTCTTTTAGTCTATTCACTGGAATCATATCAAATTCCCGAAGTACCTTCAGAATCACCTAAGTTAGAAGAAGAATTGGATGTACATTTACTTGAGTTAAAACCTACTGATTTTATCTCTCTGACTGTTTATACTTTTCCATCTACCTTTTCCCAACCTGAGGAAACTTTTTTAGTATATTCAAATCCTTTGTTTGAAACCAAAGAAGAAGTTGAAACAGAGGTCCAGAAGTTAGTCATTTGAACACCTTTAAAAACTTCAAGAAATCATCCACCCTCATTTTCTCCTCCACATTATTTTACAACTCCATCTTCACCTACAACTTCATCATCCTCTACCATATCTTCTACTGATTTATCTTCATCTTCAAGTATGGCTCGTTTCAACCTATTTTTCAAGCCAGGTACGCTACTTTACAACTTCCTAATATACTCAATAATTTTCCTGATGGGTATTTAACACACTTTCCTAGGTTTAATGGCGAAATCAGTTTATTTGTTGAATACCATTTAGCTACCTTCTTGGATTTTGTTGATAACATGAATATTGAACATGAAAATGTGTATATGAGATTGTTTGTTCAATCCACGCTCAATCACTAGAAGGGAATATTAGAATTTGGTTTAGACAACTAATACTAAATTCTATCCATTCTTGGAATGAATTAACTATTATATTTAAGTATCAATGGGGGGTTAAAAAGGATCCTGTGTATTTTCTTACTGAATTTGAAGAACTAAAAAGAAACCCTAGTGAGCCAGTGGCTGATTTCATAAAGAGATTTAATAAACTTTATCATAAAATTCCACCTGACTATAAACCACCAATAACAGCAGACAAAGTTAGATTTTCCAAAGCATTTGAAGATGATTTTGCAGTTATTCTTATGGAAAGAACATCTCATACCTTAGAAGACATGCAAACAAATGCCTTAGAAGTTGAAGCCAATAGGTCAGCATTGGCTAAACTTAAATATAAGACAGAAAAAATTGAAAGGAAAATGAAAGCCAAGGAAGAGGGTTCTTCTTCAAAAACTAAAAATGAAGATCAAAAGATAGATGAAATCACTTCATTGCTTAGAAACCTTTCAAATAGGATTTCAAAAATAGAAGCTCAAACTAGAACAATTCAACAAATTGCTACTAGACCTCAAACTCAATATAGGAGACCTCCCCAACCCCAAATCTTACAAAGACCAAATGTTGATCAACAAATTCAACCTCCATTAATGATTGATGATCAGCAACCTGAGGACACTATCCCTTTGATTACTGAGGATATCAATAATCTTGATCATTCATTGATTATTGAGGATATCAATAATCTTGATGATTCATCTGTTAAAAATGCTATTGTTTCTCTTCCTCTAAATCAATCTTCTCAGCAAAATCAAGAAAACACACAAGTTTCAAAATATCAGGCCTTTTCTGAGTTTTTAATTGCATAATTGAATAGAAGATATGATCTAAGACCAAGGTCAGGGCCTATTAGACCTCCCAAAAATCCCATTGTAAATAAATCACAAATTAAATATATTAAATCTCAAACAAAAACAATCCAACCATTGAATCAGCCAAATGAAACAACTTCAATTGATAAAATAGTTCTAACCACTTTCAATGTTGAAAGGGAATTAGAAAGAGTCAAAACACCCATTCCTTTGTCTGAACTTTCAAAGAATCCAGGTTATAAAAATCAAGTTTCCAAATGGATCAAATCTTCAAGTGTTGATGCTGAAGGAGATGTAATAATCTTACAAGATGAAAACCCTTCAGTAGTCTTTGGTACCAACTTAGATATGATTGATGAAAATGTACCACCCTTGTATGTTACTTTAAAAGCTCATGATTTTTTATCATACAACTACATGTTAGATTCTAGAGCCTCTCATAATCTGATGCCAAAGGTAATTATGGATCAAATTCAATTATAGGTCACCTGATCTTATCATGGTTTATAGATGTTTGATTCTAAGAAAGTACCTTGTCTTGGACTTATAAAGGATCTAGTGGTCACTTAGCTCAAATCCATGTCAAGAGTATGCCATTATACATTGTAGTTACTGATATTCCTCCTAAATTTGGCATGTTATTATCGAGATCATGTTGTGCCAAATTAGGAGGAAGTATTCAAATGGACATGTCTTATGCTACCATTCCTATATATGGGGGTGAACATCTTAGGTTATATAGAGATGTAAGATTCATTAATATTGTTTGCAAAACAGATCAAGCAAGAAATTGTCCAATTTATGCAGTAGATCAAGATTTTGGATGTTTTGAATTATCATCAAATAACTTACAAAACACTCAGCCTAGCATTGAAAACATGTAGACAAATCAAAGGCTATTAAGACTGATATTTTGAAGTTATATTTCGATGGTTCTTGTTCAAAGGAAGGATTTGGAGCTGGTGTTATACTAGTTTCACCAGACAAAGAGAATATAACTCAATCCTATAAGCTTGAATTTGATGTTAGAAATAATGTAGTAGAATACGAAGTCGTGCTTCTAGGATTGGAATTAGCCAAAAGTCTTAAAGTGCAAAATCTAAGTGTATTCAGTGGCTCAGAACTCATTGTTAAACAAGGAATATTTTTCAAACAAAACATCCTAGACTTAGATCTTATATAAATGAGGTATGGGACTCGGTGGATAATTTCTTTCAAGCATTTAACATCATTGTTATTCCAAGGAATGAGAATATTCATGCAGACTCTAGTTGTTTCAGCTAGTTCTTTTAAAATTCCTCATCAAATTCTTGTCCAATATCAAATTCAAGTTAAATATAGGCTTTCAATTCCTGATAATATTAAACATTGGAAAATATTTGAGGATGATGAACAGTTGAAATCCTTTTTTCAAGTAATTGATGAATTTTCAGCCTTGAAAATTGAATAAGAATAGTTGGATAATAATGAGCTGAATAAGGAAAATCAAACTTCACAATTAGGCTCAAGTATTGGTGATCATAACATCATTCAGTTATCTAACAATTTCATTTCTAAGGGATTGCTTCCTTTTGAAAATTTGTTTGACCATAATGATGTTCCTAAAAAGCCATTATCAAAATCACCTGAAGAAGATACAAAAGAATGTAATATTGGAACTTCAGAAGAAATCAAAAATATTAAAATCCATGCATCTTTACCAATGGAAGTGAAAGATAAATATTTATATATCCTTAAATCATATAAAGATGTTTTTGCTTGGTCCTATAATGAGTTGAAGACATATGATACAACACTCATTGAACATAAAATCCCTTTAAAACAAGAAGTTAAACCTTTTAAGAAAAAGCTAAGGAGAATTAATCCAGTCCTTCTTCCTACCATTGAGAAAGAACTTAAAAAACTACTCGATGCCAAGATTATAGTTCCATTGAGGTATTCTAATTGGGTAGAAAATTTAGTTCAAGTTAGAAATAAAAACAGTGAAATCAGATTGTGTGTAGATTTTAGGAACTTAAATAAATCATCTTTGAAAGATAATTATCCATTACCCAAGATGGATATAATTTCTATGTTATATGGTTTCTCTAGATACAATCAGATCATGGTGACCACATAGGATAAAGAAACGACAACATTCACAACTCCCTGGGGTACATTTATGTATGCAATGATGCCTTTCGGATTAACCAACATTAGAGCTACCTTTCAAAGAGCTATGGATCTAGCATTTGTGGGTAAGACAAATAAATTTGTTGTCATGTATCTTGATGATCTGATTGTATTTTCTAATTCTGATCAAAAACATTTAAAGCACTTGAGGAAAGTTTTTGACAGGTGTAGGAAGTTTGGGATATCATTCAATCCTAAAAAGTCCATGTTTGCAATCAAAGAAGGCAAATTACTTGGCCATATTATTTCTAAGGAAGGAGTGGTCATTGATCCCATAAGAGTTTCATCTATCCAAGCACTTTCATTACCAAGGAATAAAAAGGAATTTAGGCTTTTCTTGGAAAAATCAACTTTTTAAGGAGATTTATACCTAATTATGTTGAAATAGTTAAGGATATCACTAATATGTTTAGGAAAGATAATGAAGTCAAATGGAAAATTCTAGCAAGATTTGCTTTTGACCAGATTAAAAAAGCTATTTCTGAAGCCCCAATATTAGCTAGTCCAAACTATTCTAAACCATTTAGCATTTTTTCCTTTGCCTTTGAAACCACATTAGCTGATGTTCTTTTACAAGAGAATGAGAATGGAGATGACTAGCCTATTTCCTTTTTCATTAAAGTCATGAGAGATGTTGAACTCAAATATGATATTATTGAAAAAATGGCTTATTCCTTAGTTCAAGCCTTAAAATCTTTTAGAGTATATGTCCTTCATTCTTCCATTATCGCCTATGTTCCTAATAGTGTTGTTAAAATTGTATTAACTCAACCTGATACCGATGGAAGAAGAGGAAGATGGATTACTAAGATATTAGAATTTGATCTCATTATCAAAACTACAAAGTTGGTGAAAGGTCATAGTTTGGCTAAACTCTTAGCTAAGTCAAATTGTAAAGTTTTGGGGATAAATTATGTTTTGGAAATTTCAGCAGAGAAAAATCCACAAGAACTTCTCAAACTTCAGTAGAGAAGAATCCACAAGAACCTTCTCAAATTTCAACAGAGAATAATCCACAAGAACCTTCTCAAACTTCAACAGACAAGAATCCACAAGAACCTTCTCAAATTTCAATAGAGAAGAATCCACAAGAACCTTCATCTTCAATTCAATTAATTCCTAATCATATTGATTAGAAATTCTTGTTATCTGAATGGTGCACTGATATTGTACATTTTCTTAGAGATTTTGAGTGTCCATCTAAATTTACAAATAATCAATGCAAGGCACTAAAGTTGAAGGCCATAAAATATTGTATCATCAATGCAAATCTGTATTAGAAAGATCCACTCAATATCCTTTCGCTTTGCTTGACAGAAAATGAGACAGGAGGAATTATTAATCAATTTCATGCACATATTTGTGGAGGACATTATGCTTGGAGAGCTACAACATATACAATTTTGAGAGCAGGATTTTATTGGACGACATTGTTTGCACAAGTAGGAGAAAAGGTTAGAAGTTGTAATCAATGCCAAATGTTTGATGGAAAGCAAAGATTAGCAACACTTCCTAGTTCTGATACTAGTTCAAGCACCTTTCCTACAGTGGGGATTGGATTTCATCGGAGAAATTCATCCAGCATCAAGCAGCCAGCATAAATGGATATTAACTACCACATATTACTTTACTAAATGGGTAGAGGCAATTCCAATTAGAAATGAAACTGACATTGTAGTTATCATATTTATTGAAGAAAATATACTATCTAGGTTTGAATGCCCCCAACAGATAGTTACAGATAATGTTGCAGCATTCAATAGTGTCAAAATGATTAGATTTGTCAGAAATACCAAATTTTGTTGCATCGCTCTACCCCCTACTATCCACAGGGAAATGGACTGGCAGAGTCTTCAAACAAGAGCCTGGTTAAAGTCATTAAGAAAATGTTGGAAGACCACAAAAGGAGTTGGGATAGCCATCTCATATATGCAGTTTGGGAAAACAGAATATCTCCAAGGAGATCAACAGGTAAATCTCCATTTCAGCTTGTTTATGGTAAAGAAGCCATATTTCCTACACATCTACCTTTTCCTATCATGAGATTTTTACAAGAATCAAATGAAGAACTTGGTGATTTCTCTAGGAGAATCAATCAGATTATAGAACTTAATGAAAACAAGGATGAAGTTCATTATCAGCTTCAGAAATATCATAACAAAATGAAAAGTTTATTTTACATAAATGCTAGATAAAGAGATTTTAAAGAAGGAGATTTAGTATTAAGATGGGATGCTAGAACGGAAGATAAAGGAATACATGGAAAGTTTGATAATCTCTGTTTTGGACATTTTAGCATTACAGAAGTTAAAGGCAACAATACTTTTATCTTACATAACTTGGAAGGACAATAGTCCTCATTGCCTTTCAATGGGAAATATTTGAAGCATTATATCGAATATTGATGTTCCTTCATTCATTCATCATTTGTGCATCACCGGATTGCTTTTATTTTAAGCAATGTGTGATTTTTTTCAACAGAGACCCCATTAGCCCGAGGAGAAGGCACATGGAACTGTAAGTTCTATGAATCCTACAAGGGGAAGCAGACCCCAATTGGAGTTGATGTTGTAATATAAATGGTTTTGATAAGTTAGATACTTATAAAAGAGGGTATAAAAAAATATAAAAATAGAATAAATATTATATATATATATTATTATATATATATATATATATATATATGAAAGAACCCCATGAAAAGAAAAACAAGTGAGCAAGCTCAAATGCCACTAGAAATAATTCTTGTTTAAATCATATCGTATAATCATGATAAAACATACTTAAATTTATGTTTTTAGATTAGGAAATAACTCAACCAAACTGTTTAATCTTGGACAAAATTAGTAGATAGGATAGATTAGAGAAAAAGTGACCAAAGCATTTAAACTTGGTCAATTACATTATATGCACTAGAATAGGGTTAGAAGTAACCTTAGGAAATAAAAAGAGGGTCTACTAGATCAAATGCACCCTTAGGATATATTAATCATGCTTTAGATAGATTAATCTTGGTTAAACAATGAACTAATAATGTCATTTAAACATGATTAGAAACTTTTAATAAGCATTAAGCATTGGGTTTTATTATAAGTTCGGGAAATGGCAAGATGTTTTCTCGGCTTGTTATATCACAAATACACCTTTCAACGGCCATGATTTTCCCCATCCAAATCAACAGCGAGAAACAACTTCGAACCCCCTCATCCCATTTCCCATTAACGGTGGGGGAGGAGGGGGGGGGGGGGGGGGGGGGTGGGGGGGGGTGGGGGTCCGAAAAGCGGTATTGCTTTTCCCAGGCCACACGCAACATGTCTCTTCCTCACAACTTCACACCTCCCTCATTGAAAACCACATATCACCACTCCCCCCCTCTGAAATTTGTCTATCTCTTCTCCGCTCCCGCCAATGGTCACCATGTCACCTTCTATATTTACCTATCGCTAATTACCCCATGCCACTTGTCATTCATCCACTTTCTCACCACTTATTTTTGTTACCATATACCCATTATACATTTATCCATTGCAATTTCCTCATTGCCCATTAATTCATCTAAATCATGTTCTATAACAGCTCTAACCGCAATTGTAATTGATATAAGTCTTATAAAATCCACCTCATCTCATCCTGCATGACTCTCCTAGTTGCATTGTTACTATTTTTTGTTGCAGGTACTGATTTCATCTCTCGCAATCCCTACTATTGCCAGCACCTGTCAATCCCATTAAATTCAGAGCCCACTACCAATGACAGATATTCATCGCTTATCCAGGTACCTCTTCACATTGAATCTATGTTATCTTTTTCCTTTGTCAAATTCTTTGGACATGGAACCAAAGGGAAAGGGTGAATCCTCTAGTGGCAAATCAAACAATGTGGATAACCCTAAAATATCTACTACCTTGGACCTCGACCATATGCCATTGGCAAAACCAGTATTACAATATTGTCGATACTGAGTTTGAATTCGACTTGTTCGAATTACACCATTGGTTGAAGAAAAACCACCTAGACCAGCAAGATGAAATTAACCTTTGGGAATCCCTGTTACCCATGTTCATGTTCCCACAGACACGTTATTTATCTGATCTTGTCATGTTGTGCCAAGCCAGATACAATCCACTGCAAAGAACCATTGTGGCCCAGAATGGAGACATTTTGGTCTCAATTGCACTTGAAACCATAAACTAGATGTTGCTAATTCATGAAAATGACTCCCTCAGCCATTTTTCTGCAACTGTCCTTATGGATTTGTATCATAAGCTCACCTTTCCTCAGAGAGCACAGATTAGAGTTAGAGAAGATCCAGATTGCAGATAGGATAGAGACCATCCTAGAAATCAAGAAGGTATTTCAGAAAAGGAATTTAATGACTCAGTTGGAGACTAAGTGTCAAACTCTGGAAAATGTTGTCCAGATATTTCATATACATTTAATTTTTTGAATCAAAGAGGATTTCCAGGGTTAGTAGCATCCAATGAGAGATCAATCAACTTGGAAGATTACTGTAAGAAACTTTACACTATTACAACAAATAGATCCAAGTTTGTAGATATCAAAGGACATGTCATAGGTAAACCTTTCATAGAAGATTTGGAGTTTGATTTAACTATCAAACATGAAATCAAGCACATTTTCATCAACAAGCCAAATTTCGAGAAATATACTGAAGTAGATGAATTTTATTGAAAGCTAATAAATCTTTCGATACCCAATGATGAAAGGTGGGATCAGTTGCATGATACCATCGAGTAAAAAATTTTAATCTCCAACAGTCTTACAGCTAGACAACACATTTTGGGGCCAAGTCATCAAACAATTTCCTCGAAGATAGTGCCAGAAACCTCAATAGTTTAAGAATTCCTACATTTTTGTACTATTTTTATAAATTAGTTAGATGTTTCTATAATCCAAATATTTTTGTATAAATAAGTAGCAATTCGATGTATTAAGGGTTGAACCCTTGGATGAGTTTTCTAAAGCATAATTATATCAAACTGAAATTGCTTCATATTGATGAAATGATTCTGGATTTGCTTCAAACAGCTTGTCACTTTGTGAGTTTTTCTTATGCTTTCACTTCATTTTGTTGTTCTACTTGTATTTAAATTTTTATGAAGAAAATTGGGTAAGAGAAAACTAAATATCAGTCTATCTTAAATCCCCTTTGAAGTTATAATCTATTTTAGAGATTGGTTTATTGCATTGTTTGTCTTTATAAGCTTCTCTACATTTATAAATTCTCAATCATCTTCATAAGATTAAATATATTTTGTTGGGTTGTAAACATTGTTTACTTTCATTCTTTCTTATGATTAACTAAAAATTGAGTTTGAATATTTAGGAAATCATAGCCTCTTACATCTTTGCCTTTCCACACACTTTTAAATCAAATTATTATTCAAAGGTAAAGAATCAACCCTTTCTAAATATTTAGTATTAATAAGGTTTAAGCACCTACCTTATTCTGCGCATAACATTGGTCATCCAAAAAACTTTTAAAACAACAAAACATCTTAGATACTCAAGCACAATTATTTAACCTAGAATTATCTCAGAGGACAACAGAGTCCTCATGCAAGAAGGATAGGTGGCATGCTATGAATCACAGAAACTAAATGAACATGAGAAAAACTATCTGACACGTGATCTTGAGCTAGTAGTGATCATACATGCATTGAAGATGTGGAGGAACTATCTTCTCAGCAGAAGGTTTTCATTAATGAGTGATCATAGTGGTTTGCGGTATCTATTTGACTAACTAAATATGAATGGCAGGTGGACTTCATGTTTATAGGTGTTGGTAAACACCGAGGACGGTGTTCCCCCAAGGGGGAGGGTTCGGTAATAGCCCTGGTGAAAATTCCATGTAATAAAAGTAATAAAGGAAAAATAATAACCATGGTTGATGGGACACTTATTCTAAGATGAATGTTGGGAAAGACATCCTAGTGTGAGTGTTCATTTGGTTTATTATGGCTAAGGAAATTGGCAAAGGCAATGGATACTGCTTTGGAAAGGAAAAATGGCATTTTTGGCACATTTATTTATGAAAATAATGGAAATTATGAGAAAAGGAAGGTGAAAGGTCATAGGTTGCATGTGAGGAGGAAAATGAAGGAAAATAATGGAAAAAGAAGAAAATAGAGGCCTAATTGATAAAACAGCTTTTGAGGATCAGTTGGTACCTTTGGTAATTTTAATTTTGGAGCTTTCTCATTATTCTCTCTCTCTCTCTCTCTGATCCAGGTGGATATTGGTGGCCACCTGCTAAGTCCACTTGGACTCCCACCATTGTTTCTTTCAGCTTTTCATTTTCCTTAATTGTAGCACAGTTTACTATTTTTAGCAGTTTTTCGGGTCCTGAACTTCCGGAGCCGTTTTGAGGCCCTAAACGACGTTTTTTGGGAAAAATGGGAACAACATCCGTCCATGGACCGATGTTGCTCTTCCCAAAGTTGTAATTCTTGGATAGATCTATTATGCGCGTCAAACGGAGATCGTATGCCAAAGTTACAACCCCGGGAAGTTGATGTACCAATTTACCCAAACGGGGCCCATAGTTTGATGTTTCATCTTCTAGGGTTAGGTTTTTGGATGTTTAGGGTTTTCCATTGTTTCTCAACAATAAATAGGCCTTTGAGCCTCATTGTAACACAGTTCAGAGGCATGTAGCCGCCACATCTCTTCTCAAAGATAAGTTACCATTGCCCTAGCTGGTTTATTTCCATTTCTGTTTGTAAGCATATTTCAGTATTTTACATTAATGAAATGAAGTATTATTTCCGCTGCATCTCTACGCTTATGGTTATCTCTGTAATTTGTTGCGTTCCTGTTTAAATCTGGATCAGTGGTATTAGAGTGGTCTGCCTTTTCTCTGTTTTTCTTTGCATGTCCCCAGCGAGGTCAAGATATAAGGAGTTAGGGCTTGAACTGGTCAAATCTTTGCAAGAATAGCCTCACAAATCCCAACGACCTCCCATGGTAGATGAAAAGAAAGATGAGGGGGCAAGAGATCCTATCAAAATCTTGCTCGAAGAAGCCCTCAAGCGACAAAGGAACACGATGATGGACAACTTTGCCCACATCCTTTAGCAGCTACCCAAGGCGACACATCGGCTTCCAACAGCTACTCTGGAAACGCCACACCATTTAAGGTACAAGTTAATTTTGAAATCCCCATATTTGAGGGTTAGATAGATGTATATGCCTTCGATAAGTGGTTAAATCTGCGAGAGGGTTATTTTTCTGTTCATGATTTTTCCAGTCGGGAAAATATTATTTTCACTCTTCTCAAAGTAGCCCCCCAAATCAAGGACTGGTGGGAAACCTACTGCAAGAAGAAGGATGAAAGAACAGGCTCACTATTTTCAGTCACACCCACTTGGGATTCATTTCGGCATGCCATCAAGGAGCAGTACTACCCTGTCAGAAACTCTGAGGATCAATACATAAAATGGACCACGTTGCGGCAGGAAAGGGACCAAGACATCCTAGAGTTTACCAATATTTTCCATACCCTTCGTACAAAGTTGGGTAACAAGGATTCAAAGCATCATTTGGTACTCAAATATCGCAGCTTCCTACACAAGTACATCCAGGAAGAAATAGAATTCTTGAACATCTCCTCGCTCGGCACAGCATATCGATATGTCATCAAGGTCGAGCAAAAGTTTAAACAAAAGAAGCGAGACTTTGGATCTATAAATCCGAAGCAAGGGAAAGGTTCCCCCAAACTGCAGAACAAAGGACAATGCCAAGGCAGGGTGGCCCAAGACAACCCACCAAAGCTGCAAGCAAAGAACAGCGTCGTGAAGCCGAAAAAGGACATGGGAAAGTGGTGTGAGTTCCATAAGAGCTCCACTCATAACACAAGTGAGTGTCGGACCAAGCAGTCAATAGTGGCTGAGCTAAAGGTTTCAGAATCAGATGCATGTTCTGACTCTGAGTCAGAACCCGACAAGGGGAATGACAAAGGGAAGCAGATTATCAATGCGGAGCCCAACCCCACCGTTTCCACCATGAAGATCCAAAAGGAGGAACCCGAAGATCCAGAGGAGGAGGAGCATCTCTTCCATTCCCAGATGTGGGTAAAGGGCTCCCCACTACAGTTCATTGTCGATAGTGGGAGCCAAAAGAACCTCATTTCGGTAGAGGTCGTGAAGCGGTTGGACTTACCGACCACAACACATCCACAACCGTACACCATCAGGTGACTTCACCAAGGACAGGATCTTCACATGAGCTAGCAATGTCGTCTTCCATACAACATCGAGCCCTTCACAGATGAGGTATTGTGTGACATTGCTCCCCTTGAAGTTTGTGATGTATTATTAGGACAACCATACTTTTGGAAGTGACATGTTGTGTATGAATCAAGGCCCTGTGTTGTTATTGTTACTTCGGGAAATAAATTGTACAGGATACCGGAGGTAGAATCACCTACTACCATCTCTTTGATTACTGCAAAACAATGCAATAAGCTCATTTCCAAAACCAGGAAATATGTTTTCCTGATGATACGCCCTCAAGAAAAGAAGAAGACGGTGACCACAAACTTCAGACAGGGCCCCTTTGCATGACAACTACAGATGGACAATGTCATGGAGGAGTACAAGGACATCTTCACCTCCCCCGTAGGGGTTCCTATGCACTATCAAGCAATCCATCGATCTGACCCTAGGTGCATCGCTGCCCAATGGACCAATCTATCGGCACTTCGTTTAGGAGAACGATGAAATCAATAGGCAGATTCAGGAGCTACTGCAGAAAGGTCACATCCATCTGAGTTCATTGCCCTGTGGGAGCCCAATCATGTTGGTACAGAAGAAGGATGGTAATTGGAGACTTTGTATTGACTATCGGGTGCTGAAAAAGATCATTGTCTGTAATAGGTACCCAATCCCATGGATTGATGACCTCTTGGACCAACTGAAGGGGGAAAAATATTTCAGCAAGATTGATTTGAAGTCAATATATCACCAGGTACCAATTGAACCCTCTGATGTGTGGAAAACTGCCTTCAAAGCCAAGCAGGGCCTTTTTGAATGGTTTGTTATGCCTTTCGGATTGACGAATGCTCCTGAAACCTTCATGAGGCTAATGGATGAAATATTGCGGCCATTCACCAACTCATTTGTAGTGGTATACTTGGATGACATCCTGATCTTCAGCCAAAGTTGGGAAGAGCACCTCCACCACATCCAACAGGTTCTCCAAACACTGCGGCAACACAAGTTATGTGCCAA